>JAHPZR010003475.1:0-10000 GCA_019787425.1 Platygyra sinensis | reverse complement strand
GTAGGTTTTTCAAAAAGGTGAAATCCCACTTGTTGAGCGCCTCGCGCAATTTCAGCTTTTTTGAAGAACTCACTCGAACGAATTAATTTCAACTTCAACTTCAATTTCAACCGTATGACTACCTGTACACATGTTGATTACCGGTGAAGTGTCATTAAGTTTTATCTCTTGGTTTTCTCTAAAACAAAAACAAAAAGTTCCGATCTGGAGCCACAGCAATCTAAAAATTACAGTTTCCCTGAAACACCAGCGCCGTAGCTAGTAACAGGCCAACCGAGGCACTTGCCTCGGTCATTTCTTTGGCTTTTGTTGTTTATAGTACCTAATACCTAGGAAGAGAACTCAACCATGGGTTGATTGCCTCAGTCATAAGTTATTCATAGACATTGCCTCAGTCAAAATTTTTTTTTCTGGCTACAGCCCTGAACACACGTTAATCCGGCAATCCTGTAGGTCCCTGCGCTGATACTCAACCAGGCCATCTCAGTGTCCGGCATAAATCCACTTTTCGAACTCCCCGGGTTTTGATTACTGGCCATAATATTCGATTGTCCAGCCGCCCATACACTGAGCATGATTTACGTAACCGAAACGTTTCTATTTGGTTGATTCTTTATAGTAAGTAGTCAACAGCTATTGTGATTTGTGCCCGGTAAGAATTCTGCCAAGTTTCATAACCAAGGAACAAGGAACTCTGAATAATAATAATTTATTTTCAGTTTATCATTTTACCCATGTTAATTTTCAATGTGTTCCTTGAGGAAAGATAAAAAGAAAACTGTAAAAACCGGACACTGTTATATTGGGCGCGTTCCATTAGTCCAAAATTTCCTAAACTTCCCGGTTCAAACTTGAATGGAACAGAAAGTTTTCGAAAATTTCGGTTAAGCTGTACCAAGGTTGTCTTTTTTTCTGGAAATTTTTGCGTTCCATAAATGGCATAACTCGGCAAATGACTGTACCCGGTATGAATCAGCTCTAGTTCCTCTAGTCCAGAATTTTGCCTCGACCAAAGCTATTAGATGGCAATGAGTCGACACTACACTAGATGCAAAACGATCTGCCACAGTTCGAGCCTGTTCTTGATAACATGCCAGTCCTTCAAGAAAACGTTAGGATCTGGTTTTCTGGAAAATTGTGGACTAGTCGTTCCGAATTTTCTGTGGGTATTCCCCCCGTTTGCATGATGTCCCACAAGAAAAGTTCGCAAATTTCTCTACCACACGAGAATGATGTTTGAGTCGGTCAGATAAATATCAAGGAAGAATTTGGTTAAAGTAATTGTCAATCAGGAAAGGAACATGCAGCTCACGGCGCCACTTCATCATGTTCATCATGATCCTTCAACAATTCTAACAGGTCGGCAGATCTATGATAGATTACGGAAAGGCAGAACTGGCCGCTCATTTTAATTTCTTTCTGTCGTTTGTCAACTTCTTCACGTTGCGCATTTCAGCGTTTTGCGTCAAGTGCCGTGACATTTTCGCACATTTCCGTTAATTATTAATCGTCAACTTTCTCGAGAAAACACGGCGTTATTCCACGCCGTTGTTTTCAGCTTCTCATCACGTCACGTGTTAAAAATCCCCAAAGATTGGAGACTGTTTACTGATGTTTTCCCGACAAGCAGCCGTTTTGAAAACCGCCATGGGGAAGGCCCTGGGGGTGAGGTTGAGCCAACCTGTGAAGCTTGAGAGACTGGGTTCCAGTGTGATCACTAATGGCGTCCTCCATGTGGTTTGTTGTCGAAGTCGTTGCCACTGTAGTTTATGAAGGTAAGGGATTCTATAAGCACGCGTTTTTAAGTCTAGGTAAGCTAAAGAATACATGGGTAAATTGCAGAATACCCGGCCCAGTCATTTGCATCTCATTGAATAAGAATAGCAACTATTGTTACCTCGTTCTTCAAAGCACACCGACACATGTAAATGTGTCGGTGTGCTTTGTCGGTGTCTTACTCAATGAGAAAAACAACTGGTACTAGATGTTCGTGCTGTGAAAGAATTCCTTTGCATTTTCTTGGTTTATGGTTGTTTCGATATACAAAGTCGTTTCAATGCAAATCGAAGTCGTTTTGATACACATGTTAATTCCTTTCGATACACATGTCAAGTCGATTTGATGCAAACTGAAGTCAATTCGATACAAGCTCCATTTACCCAAACCATAGTTTTCTACTGAAGAGGCTTTTATTGCTGCTACTTTAGGCTAAACGACGAACCTGAACTTTGAAATTTTTCATCATCATCATCGCTATCATCATCATCATCATTTTTATTTCGCAATAAATTTTCATTTTACAGTTGGACTGGCCCGGGGATAGTTATGCTAGTCTAGGTGCACCAGCCTATCAGTAGTTAGAAATGCTTATTATTATTTCTATACATGAAATAAACAGTTATTGGATGAGGTTTGTATGATATCCAGAATAATCAAGGTTGATGTAAGGGTTATCAGCCAAAGCCGAAAGGCTGAGGTTGGTAACCCTTACTGAGACCTAAATTATTTGTATCACAAAAATCAAATCTGATAATAGACCTTTTTCGCTTGTACATTTTGTTTTCCCAATACAGATCATGTGATGATACTCAGGAGATTTTATCCTTTGTTTTGTTCATTAAAAAGAGAACATGCAAGTATGAATATGTCTGCATGTATTCTTTTTAATGAACAAAATTAAGGATCAAATCTCCTGAGTATCATCACATGATCTGTATTGGGAAAACAAAATGTACAAGCGAAAAAGGTCTATTGTTATAATATGTTAAACAAAAAAAGTGGAAGCTTATTCACTGATGAGAAGCAACACAAAGCATGTGAACTTGGCATGATTACCCATGACCTTGAGTATCCTTGACATGATAATTGCATGATTTGCAGTTATGATGTCACAGGCACTGATTTCAAAACTTCATTGTACCCTTTTGGCCAATTAGAAAAGAGATAGAGAGTTCAATGTATAATAATATAATAAAACAGTTCTTTTCTACATGTTGCTTGACATTTTTTCTTTTTACGCAATGAGACTATGGTAAATTTATATTAAAACAATTATTCTACTCGCCCTCGTTTTCTACAAGCGATAGTCAACTTGGCTGCATCTCGTTGACTATCTGCTCGTAGAAAACTCGGGCTCGTAGTCTAATTGTTAATTAGTAGAATTCTACTAGTATACTAATGCAAATGCTGCAATCTGGTTGGCTGAGCTACTCATACACTATCAGCCATTAGAGTACAGCTGGCTGCCGGTCGTCCACGAGATGCAATGTCTTCCCGTACGAACGACACAACGCTGCTGCAGCGCTGTAAGAGTTCACTTTTTTGGTTGCACAGCGCTTAAGGGTCGCTAAAGCAGTGCTTGTGGGTCGCTCAAGCAGCCGACACAAAATATCGAGCACTGCGAAAGCGCTGCAAACTTGAAGCATCGATAAAGCATCGATAATGCATCGGTAAAGCAGCGCTGCAAGCCGCTGCTTAAAAGCTGCAATGACGATCAAATTTACGTAAACATGCAAAATGGAACTTTTTAATTTTTAGCGATGTCTAAGGTTGCAATATCGCTGCACAACGCTGCAGAACGACTTCATTGCGCATACTTTAAACGAACGTTAATTAAGATCAGGGATGTGAGCTGAAACGAAAAGGCTTTCAAAAAGCAACATAAATCACTAGAGCTAGAGATATCTTGTGAAACAATTTATTACCTTGGCTTGACCATCAAAATGACAAACAATCGCCGCTGACGTTTTGCCCGGCTGTCGACCGCCTGTTCATGAAAACCCGCATTGGTTTGTGTCTCGGGGCTTCAAATCCACCGAAGGATGAAGATTCGCTTACTGAATTAGGTCTCATCTGTTTTTATGGTCGTTTGGAAGTTAGCGTAGAAACGTATCCTCGAAAATTAACGGGACCGACCGACACTACAACGACACATGACGGGGCACACATGACCCCACGAACAAGACCTGAGAATGCGATGCTGCGTAATCAGCGGCATCACCAAACGCTTCACGCAAGAAAAACCTGAAGTCCCTTTGAAGCGCCCTTTCCGTGCTAAAAGGGATTCTGCTAAAAGTTCGAGCAATAATTGCGAAAAAAAAATTTACGCAACATTTTGAAAACCATTTGAAATATCTGACTTTAATTCATTTTTCCAAGTGATCTTGAGGTAAAATGTCAAGATAACTTCGGGGGGGGGGGGGGGGGGTACTCGATATATCTCTAGGTGGGGAGGTGCAGCCCGGCCCCTCATAAAGACAAATATCGCTGATTTTCCTACCCTGTTTAAGACAGAATTCCGATTTTTGATACCCTGTTTAAGACATAGATTAAAAGTTGTGGTTACAAATTGTGTGGCTTTCTTGATGTGTCATCAATGGAAATTTAATGTGCCTGGTATCAATGCTAAAGTCAATGGAAGTCAATATTAATCTACAAGAGCTTGTAAAAATTTTGCTGTTTATCGTCCAAGAAAAGATATCCCATTTAGGACAAAAATTTATAAATCGATACCCTGATTAAGACAAAAAATGATAAATTCGATACCCTGTTTAAGACAAAAATCCCGAAAAACATACCCTGGCTGGCCGCACGTCCCCATTAAGCCCTTATAAGGGAGTACCCCCCCCCCCGGGAGATAACTCTAATGTCAATGTCTTTTTTCTCGCGGGGTCTGCTTGAGGGCTTTAGTCTCGATAAGTTCTTCATAACCCAGTGTATTCTGTAATTTTATACCGCTATGAGTTTTTTTGGGGGAATTTAATTTTTCCACCATTGCTCAAATGCCGAGCGGAAGCCGAGCGGAAAAAGTTTGAATTGTAAACGAAGGCCGCACACCTGGCAGGGGTGTTTTCATTTCAAGGGTTTTATTATCGCTATCAGCTGATATTCCCGCAATTAAAAGAATTTATACTACTGAAAGTAAACAAGAATTTTCCTTTTGTATGTCAACATCTTTATTATTAGCATGGAGTTGGTGGAGTATATTTGCAAATCGCAAACTTATTACTATTTATATTTCACAGTATAAAAGAAAAGAACACAATATATACATGTACAGTTAGTCCTTCTCGATCATGTTTGGAAAAATAGCTACAAAAGCAATGTCTGGAAAGTCATCTGTTTCCATGTAAATGCATTTCTGAATAATTTTGTTAAGATGTACTGCTACACATTTGCCCCTCTCAGCCCTCATAGTCATGGTAACATGACTTGCTGTTCCATCCGTTATTTCGTCGTGGATGATGGGTTGATTGGTTTTGTCTAGGGTTTGCACTACTGCTACATTATGAAAGGGACATATACATTTTCCGTAACAATCTGGAGAACCACTACAGGGTGTTTGGTACTGCAAATACTCGCGTACCACTCCAAATTTTCGAAGCCTTTCTCCACTAGTTAATTCCTCATATTGGACAGTGTAACTATTTCGACTGTACACCCTTTCATAACCTAAAGAGTGATACATTCCGTTACCAATTTTAACTCGAAAGAAATGTCTACAGGTCGTGGACTCAGGTACCGCTCCTAAGAGGTTGGATAGAGCCTCAAATACATCTGCAGAAATCTGCTTAATTGTCACTTTGCCAACAGCAAACATGTTTGTTGCAATTTTGACTTCATTTTTGGGAGTGCTTGACGATGTTAGTTTTGAATGAAACCGATGAGGATCTGACCCTTCTACCAGTGCTTTGGACAAGGTGGGAAGAGCTCTGTTAATGTTAACTGCACTAACTATTTGAAAAACAATATTTTGAGTTCCATGAAATAACTTCAGCAGTTCACCGTTTAGACTTTCGAAGGGAAATGTGGAATGAGTCCACAGTGGACCAAGGTTCCTAACGTCCTCAGCCATGTGAAGAAGTGAATGTAAATTTGCGGTTTGGTACCGCTCACTGTACAGTTTTGGAAACTTGACACAAAAGTGAAGTAACAATCTTTCTGCGTGCGCTATTTGGGATTGTGTAACATTTGTCAGACATAAAGTAAATATGGCCTCGCTAAATAACATAAAGTGTTCATAATAAACGTCCGGAAGAATTCCTCTTAGGACCATGGCTCCATAGAAAAATAGAAATGCCCTCAACTCGTTCGCTTTCCAGTACTTTCTGTGCCCCTCAATAGACCGCGGGCACCTTGAGATACGATTAGGGGGCTTAATATTACTGATGCGATTGTCTGCTTCTTCAACTCGCTGTGAAATGTTAAAAGGCTCGTCGCCTCCCTTTGAGGTAAACCACAGTTCCAAAAGAAGCTTCATGACCCCTTCTAGGGCACAGTGCATATAATCTATAGCTGTACCTAAGATAATGTCATGATGCTGTAGGGCTGCAAACCAACTTGGCCCTTTAATACCATTGACAGATGATTTTTGTTGTACAGCCTGTTGAGCGTCTCTCATGATTCCCATTTTGGTCCTAGCGGGGCCACTCGGATCCTCGTCGTTAAACGGGTAAACATGTACATGGCCACCCTTTTGAGTTCTTAGGGATTGTCCGGCTTGTCGACAACGTAAACAGCCATAGAATCCATTAAATTGTATACTGTTGCAGACCAAACATCGAGCAGGGAGGTCACATGTTCCACAAAGCCAAATTGCTCGAACAGTTATCTCCTCACCGCTGGGGTTTACGATGCTGATACCGTTCGTTTCTAGCTGATGGAAAATGGTGTGAAAAGGTCTCAGATAAGTTAACATAAAAGGCTTGTCGGGTCCAAACCATACGCCAGCTAGCAACATATTGTCTCTACGGAAGCGTTGAGAGTATGGTAATTCATTGATTGCGAGAAACAGCGGCCATAAAGAGTATTTAGAGGATTTGAAAATTGGTACACCATCAGTGTTGTATATAAATGAAATGTTTCTATGGTCTTTCAGAAAACCAGAATCCCAGTGTTGACGGTACAAGGCGCCATCATATATATCGCCTAAATCATCGTTTGTTCTCTCTCTGTTGAATCTATACGAAGTAACCGTTTTCCATATAAAAACTTGTTTATAGAGATCTTGTAATTGACTCACAATTGGTATTTCAATAAAAAAAGCTTTCTTTCCGAGGCCTTTGAGAGGTTTCTGGCAGAGAGTATTTGGACAAGTGTCGGCCCCCTTGTCGTCTAGATACAAAAAGCAGTGAGAGCAGTAATGATGGAATACCAGTGGAGACTTAGCAGTCGAGAAATATTGTTTAAATCTCCGCAAACTTTCGGTGCAATAATTTGGAGAAATGCAGTGAAGACTGATTAGCGTGAGGATGTCCTGCAATGCTTCCCCAGTCATTCCATGGCGCATTGCAACAGTCATAATCAGGAGCATGCTAATGCCAACAGTTATAGGACAACCTTCATACAAAGACTGGTCTTGTTGATTTGTATTGTCCTTCTTGTTGTGCCCATCACATAGCATTTCCTCTAGACTTTCGAGGTTTTCAGGTAATTCTAAGTCATCGCTCTCTGCCTCGCTCATCCCTGACGGACACTCCATGTTTTCATTGATTTTCTGCAGCTCGTCGTAATACAAGTCATCCAGTTTCATTGCGTGCTGGTGGAGCCAACTTTCTGCATATTCTTCTTGGTTCAGACTTTCATCTCCAATATTTGAGGCGTCTTCTGTGAGAGAGGAGTAATCTCTCTGAAATCCAGATGGCTCGACATGGTCTGGAATGACATTTTCCTCGAGAAGGTCACGGTGATCGTTACTTGCACAGAGAATATCATCATGATCATGATCATGATCATCATCATCAGATGAAGCACTCACGCGAGAGCGTTTTACTTGCGAAACACGTTCAAGATCGTCGCAGTGAAAGTGAAGTTCAACTGGATGTGCAATCTGCTCTATTTGATCCTTTGTGACTTGGGATAAATCGCGTGTCGTTTTCGCCACATCTGATTCTGTAAACTGGGAGATTAGAGCTTTTGTAATGCTGAAGACTAGATAACTGGGCTTTTCCATTTCGTTTTGAACACTGACTACTGAGGGTCTTGATTTGTCCGAGTCACGATCGTGTTTAGGAAGAATTGATACGTGCTCGTGTATTATTTACCATGGAGAAGGGGGAGTCACGAAAGTGCACGGTGTTGACAGGCAAATTTCATTGTAATTATTATTGAAACACGCACGCAAGATCCGTTTGTAGAGATAGAAGGAAACCCTTACACTTTTATACACCATTTCTGACAAAATATGTACAAACAAAGCCAACGTCTACCAGGGGTTATTAAAGGGTAAAATTTTGCCTGCGAGGCAGGCAATATATAAAACACGTACTGCATATGGTTTGTTATATATACCCTTGGATTAAACCCAATGAACGATATTCCCGTCTTTTCGAGATATTTTGAGAGGCCTTTTAAATAACTAAATGTCTAATATTCGTGACCAGTCAACAAAATGAAAACCAGAGATGTCTGACTCAGAGAAGTCCAGTTGTACAGCAGCTGCTAACTTCGATCTTCCGACGGGTGAGATAAAACAAGACAAGCAACATTTCGCGTGACGGACGATCGCGTGCGCGTGCAAGATAAGCGTTTTAGTTTACAGCTGCATATGCAAAAGAAAATCAGTTATAATTTGTTGACTGAGACTCTTCAGCTTGTTACAGTTCAATAAGCAAAGGCACTAAGATGGTTTAAAACGACTTTACTAGTTGGTCCATTTTGCTAAAGTATGAAAGGTATTTTAACAGACTCGAAACATTATTCTGTTTGACTGACATCCATCTTTTCCCTCCAATAAAGAAATATCAGTGTTCTCCTTACAAAGAAACTCGTGTTGAAAATCAACGTCGTCCTATAGCTACTCGAAGTTAATGACAAAAGTTGGATGGCAGAATACACTTCACCAGGTAATTAAACGGCCTGAAATTATAAACTATTCTCTTCGGAAATAGCTAATGTAGCATCAAGCGATAGATAACGAAATCTTTTACCTTATTGGCCCAGAATGACTGTAATTGAGACCTTGAAATACCTTGTGACCCCAGGCGAGGCAGTTAGGGTTACTTTGCGCGCTCAAATTTGAATTAAGTAATGATTCACGCAAGAGGTAGGCACTTGAAATCCAAAGCTGTCAACAACTAGGTTATGATTGGCTGCCCTATGATTGGCTGAAAAGTCGAAATGGGACAAAAAAGGGCCTTGGGAGCATTTTTTAGACTATTTTTAGCCGTAAATTCGGTCCCAGCACCATCAAATTTGTATATGCCGAGTTTCGTTACCATGGGAAATGGGGAACTGGCTCTAATGAAACGAAATAAGTTTGTTCGTATCGTTCGCCATAGTGGATCGAGATATTGTTGACGCTCTTAGCTCGTCATAACTGTTTAGTTAATCTCTAGTTTTTGTCAACATTTAATGCTTTATATAGTGTAGTCTTCTTGTCATTTTTCAAATGAAATCCGCGCATTTACTTTGAAAAATGCCTCAAAATGCTTCGTGTTGTTGCCCGCATCACAGCACGTGGGGACATATTGAATGGCACATTTTGTATCTGTTTCTTGACTGCGAGTTTCACCTCTTCGCTTGGACCAGCTCGTTTTCTGCATGCTGTTGGAAAAGGTTGATGGAAGAATCAGCAAGCGAAAACGTGGAACGGGGGCTACAGTAATACGAGGCAAGGCAAAAATTATTGCACTCACCTTTGCTCCATTTCAGAATACAGAAAACCCAAAAGGGAATACGCGCACACGGGACCCCATCAGTTAGCCTCGCGAACAAGAAAGAATCGAAACAAACGCAGTCAGTCTTTGGAACTCAGTATGTATCTAACAATTTTTTTTGCTCTCCTATTGAGATTACAGACCTTATTATCGATTTTCACACGTAAATAAAGGAAACAAAGAGAGAAATGTTTTCGAAGATTCGCCGACATATGAGATGCCGCTTTAGGCGAGAAAATCTATCACCGTAGGTGATATGCTTCTGGCCAGAGGTAAAACTATGAAAAGTCCCTGTATGCGAAAATGAATATTTCCCCGGTGATCATACTGTGTGTGTTTCGTTT
>JAHPZR010003474.1:17500-24095 GCA_019787425.1 Platygyra sinensis | reverse complement strand
GGCACCACACCTACCATACGAAACATTTCCAGCCAACTTCGAGACAAAGTATATGTAGGTCATGACGAGATTTCTCGCCATTTCTGCAACTCTTTGTAATGGCCACAGGAATAACTTTATGATGACACATAATGAGTACTTTCTACAATTTTCACTTCGGTCAGCAAAACTAGCCCGCCCAAAGCGAACGCTGAAATCAAAATTTAGTGCTAAGCATTTTGCTGAAAGCGTGTGCGCCTCACAAAATATTTTTCATACGTGATTGTCCCTCCATAAACCTAAAGTGATGCTATGTAAAATTTTTGACTACACAAACTACAGCAATCATGTACGTTTCAAAATTGCTTTCTAACAGTCAATTTGATTCGATCGTTCTTTCATGCAACCCACACTGTGATTGGTGTGACGCGCGCACAGGCATGACTCCATAACCAACTGAGCAGATAGCTCTCCAACCCCTAAGAAGAATTTTTGAATAAAATGTGAGAGAATTAACGTTCCTCATTTTAAACAAGTCATAAGTTTACTTCTTACACAACGGAACAGTATTTACTTTAACAGAATAGCAAGAAAGAGAAAGATCCCCTCTCTCACTCTTGAAAGTCTAATTTATAAATTTGTAGTTTACGTTGGCGCCACGCAGTCTTCAGAGAATACTTGAACAATTTTCATATTTTTAACCTTAAAAAAAGGATCTCAGACTGAAATGAATGTCAAATATGTATATAATACTAAACTGCTGCTGCAGACAAATGAAAACTGACCAATGACGTTGGCTTCTTTTTTTTTATCCTGAGAACCAAAGGCGATAAGTTGTCAGCTCTAATTGAATATTCTTCCATGTAAAAAACAAAGTGTTAAGTTACCATTTATAATTGAAAATAGGAATACCTCCGTCGGTTTGTTTGTTCAAACATCTTGTGGGAACAAGTGATGACGATTCGTGATCTCTAATTAAATTGATTCGCACTTTGCAATTTTAAGTAATTTGATGGTTAGATTTCCGAAATGACGTTAATAACACCAAATTAATGGAAACATTTTGCCGTAACTTTCATGAATGAATGAAACAATGCCCATTTTAAGAATTCGTACATTGAAAATTAGGTCTTATGCGTCTAATTAACATAATTACTTCCTCTTTGGTACCGCTGGACGTATTAACACCTGTTAAGGAACTGCACTATAAATGCTATTTTTTTGATACAAAACATGATCATCCCAAAAGAAAATTATTAATTTTATTCCATTTCAGTCAGTCGTTCGCTTCTTAATTAAGGATATATCAAACATGTAACAGGTACTATTGGCTTGCTTATTTGACGCTTGACAGCAAAAATATTGCGGTTTTGACGGTTGACAGTTATTGTTTTGGCCATTTGACGGTTGACGGTTAACTGTTAACGCTATTGAGACCCTCGTATTAACCACCAGCAATTTGCACCAAGAAAGGAATTTTTGAAATTAAAATAGTGTATTCCGAGGCGAGTTTTCCATCGAATATAATTGACGCTTTTTGTTTGGCTGTCGGAGATTGTTAACTGTTATCTAAAAATGTGAAACTGATCAGCATTTCTAACTTTAAGAAATGCTAAATGTATATCATACCCGTTAAAACATGCGAGTTTTGTTTCTATGATAGTCGCGTCGAGTTCATTTAAATAGATGTTTTTCTTATTTCACTATACTTTTCCATACTTTTATCTCTGGTGCTAGGGCTTTTACGGTCACTCCAACATCATATAACCAGGCATTGCTATTTTGCAGGCCTGCTTGTAACTTTAACCTCCAATTAGCATGCCGCGATCTTTGAGTTTACAAGGGCTACGCAGCGTAGAAGACAAACTGGGCAACCGGGCAAGCTATGGTAACGTTAAACGGTAGGGTGAATGACAATGCAATAGTTCACAGTTTTTGGTAAGACAAGCTTCTCATCTCTCACTGATAGGGACGGCGAATTATTTATAGCAGAAAATTAGAAAATGCTATAGAAGAGATACATCTCACCAGTCAACTCTTGTATTATTAACGCATTCCATAAAGAAATGCAATGTTAAAATAACAACCCCTGCATTGAAACATAAACTGATTCATGCAACAAGCGAGAATCTAACCTGAAGAGCAGTTGACGTCGGTTATCAGAGAGGAAAGCACCAAAAACATAAAATAGAATGAAACGGTAAGCATGTTCTTCAATTAAAATGTTGAGTCTAGGGGATGTTCTATTTCTGTAACACGTTCTGTTATGACTTGTGACGCATGTTCATATTAGGTTTAAGGTGTTTATGTTTATTAATGCCTTCAATTAATTGGTTGTTAAGTGAAACTCTAAAGCGGCCTTCACACGGCAAACTTAAGTTGGCAAACTCGTGAGGAAAACTCCAAAAAGTTGGCAAACTCGTTCCTTCACACGTCAAACTCGTTCCCTCACACGTCAAACTCGTGACAATAACAAGCACGGCAATTTCCAACATGGCCGCTTTTTAGTGCAGTTTCAATCACGTACGGCAGTGAAACAGAGGATAAGAAGAGAAGAACCAGAAAGCGGTGGAGAATTAGAAGGGTTTGGACGAAACCAAGTTTGTCCGCGCGCTCCTCCGTTTTGTTTTGTTTGTTTTTAGTATCTTTGTAGGCTATAGATGAAACGTCCCGAACAGCCAGACAATTGTGAACCGCTTTGATATTAAATTTAAAAAGTGTTGACTCGCGTCCCCCATTTTGTGAAGGGTCAAGCAAATAAAGCACATGAATAGAGCTCGTTTTGATCGATTGAAAATTACCAACACATGTTGGCCAACCGTTCACACTTCAGATACGAGTTTACCAACACGAAAAAGTTGGCGAAAAAGTGGGCGAGAATAGAGGCAAGTTCTATTTGTCGCCAACAGTTTGCCAACTTGTTTGCCGACTGTTTTTGTGCCGTTCACACACATCAACTTGAGTTTGCCAACTTGAGTTTGCCGTGTGAGGGCCGCTTAACCCACCTTACTTTCGTCGTAAACGGGTTTGGTATAACCTCTGTATGATTCTTTTCACGGAGGGGGGAGGGGGGGAAGCAAATGGATTACCGATCGCGTATACAAACTAACATCTCGTCTGATCAAAGTTTTCGTTGATTTTTTGGTTCCATATTTCTGGACAATGAGCGAAAATCAATTGGAAAAAGTTTCTACTAGTCCGATGTTGAAAGTAAGCGGAGTAAGATTACGCGGGAATCTATGTGATGAGGCATTTAGCTTTTACTAGTCAGTTTTCACGTACCTTGTATAACGCCTGGGTGAACTTATACAAGTTTTCCGCAAAATAAATTGCTGCCGGACGACAAAATTCTCGTCCGGAGTCTGGAAATATTTTAACGGGAATACATTTCGTTAAGTTTCTTTTTATTGCCGTTAAAAAAAACAACAAAAAAAACGAAACGTTTGCTCGTTTTATGAGGGTGTAATTTGGCAGAGCTCGAATGTATAGACGGGGTTATTAAGGTAAGAAAAAACTCTTAGGCGTTTAAAATTTAACTACAATGTTAAGTTATCATCATTTATACGAAAGTTAATGTAAAGAGCAGTTGACTTGGGAAACTTGTGAAAAAAGCGTTCGATTTAGATAAGAATGTATATTTAGTTTATTGAGTAGGAACGCATAATTCTGGTTCAAGTTGTTGGAAATAAAAGGGACTTTTTCAATGTACAGTTTTACCCAATTTCCTAAACTTCAAAAGTTCCTATTTTGTGGTTGTCAAGCTGAGAACGAAAACATGGTAGAAAATGAATTTACAGACAAACGGGTGGAGCCAGTGACGTCTTGTTTGTATTCAGTTAGAACGACATCAAACCGCCAAACAATGGAATACTAACTTTTATTTTAATTACATTAAACTTACTATCTCGTATCTAATTGGCCAAAAAGCGTACAGCGAATTTTCGAAATCAGCGCTTGTGACGTCATCTAGCTGCAAATCTTAGAATAATCATGTCAAGGAGACTTTAAATCGAAGGCAGTCAAGTCACATGTAGGACCACGGTGGATAATTATAAAGTTGAATCATGTCAAGTTCGCGCTTTGCGTTGCTTGCTGTCAGTAAAGAAACAAAACCAGGAGGGAGGGGGTGTCTCTATTGTTTTCGAGTATCTGTCAGAGACCGACTCATCACTGAATAAAATTGAAGAAACTGCGTAGCGTCTTTTAAGCTATAAGTAAAGGTTAAAATATTCTTTAAAGACGCTTAATAGCTATTAAGCGTCTTTAAAGATATTTTAACCTTTACCGACTCATCACTGCCAGTGTGACGTCACATAGCAACAAGTTGAAGCTTCGCTCGGCTTGCCCAGATTTGGCGTCGCGACTCCATTGAATTTAGCGAAAAAGAGGATAATACAAGCTACTATTGCGCTATTATTGATTAATTTGGCAAAAATGTGCAAGCTTTGTAGTGGATATTGTCTGCGAGTACAACTGTTTGTTGTTTTGTGCGCGTTGTTTTGTCGTGTTTACAAGGCAGCTACGTTTACCCGCGTACGCGGGTTAACTTTTTCCCTTGTAAGTGTTTTTCCCTTTGAGTAACCGCGCATGACGTTGTCCCGAATCGTAGGGTTATCCTACCAGCGAAAGTTTGCTTGTAAACCCGGGCTATCTTTTGCCCTCCAGCTAGGGTTAACTTGCTGGGTTAACCCTCCCTCCTTCTAAACAGGCCCCTAGATTGAAATTTGGAAAACTAAATCCAACATAACGGAGAAAACAGATGGTGATTAGTCATGATCCTCTTACCCGCCACTTTGGTTTCTTTCTCGGTTCTGTTCTCAACTGATCCTAGATAGAGCGTGCAAATTAAAGTAACTGATGCGCTCTCGTTTTAATGTGACAGAGTTTTAAGAAACGACTCCCTAAGGGCGCGAGTATTCCTCTAGCTTCGACTTTCGTTCTTGCGTCACTGAAGCAGTGTGTTATTGTGCATCTCTTATCTAGGAGTGCCTGTATACGGTGTCTCTCCTGTGTGAGTTCGTTCATGTTCATTACAATGTGATAAGGAGCTCAAGTGCTTTTTACAATGCTTGCATGTATGCAGCTTCTCTCCGGTGTGAGTTTGTTCATGTCGCTTGCAATCTGATGAGCGGCCAAAGCACTTGTTATAATGCTTACAAGTATACGGCTTCTCTCCTGTGTGAGTTCGTTCATGTTCCTTGCAACTTCCTAATTGGCTAAAGCACTTGTTACAATGTTTGCATGCATACGGCTTCTCTCCTGTGTGAGTTCGCTCATGTCGCTGGCAATCTGATAAGCGGCCAAAGCCCCTATCACAATACTTGCATGTATACGGCTTCACTCCTGTGTGCGTTTTTTCATGTTTCTTGAAATTTGATGAGCGACTAAAGCACCTTTCACAATGCCTGCATTCATATGGCTTTTTGTTCATGTTGCTTACAAGATGTATGGCCGCTAAAGCCCTTTTTACAATGTTTGCACATATACGGCTTTTCTCCTGTATGAATTCGTTCGTGTTCTTTGCAATTTGCTAAATGGCGAAAGCCCTTTTTGCTATGCTTGCATGTATGAGGTCTCACTCCTGTGTGAATTCGTTCATGTCGCTTACAATGTGACGAGGAATTAAAGCTTTTGTTACAATGATTGCATGTATACGGCTTCTTCCCTGTGTGAATTCGTTCATGCTTCTGGCAGTTGACTAATTGTCCAAAGCATTTTCTGCAATGTTTGCATTTATAAGGCTTCTCTCCTGAGTGAGTACGTTCGTGTATCTGGTAACGTGACAAATGGCTAAAGCTCTTTCTGCAATATTCGCATGTATAGGGTAGCTCTCCTGTGTGAGTTCGTTCATGTTGCTTGCAAGCTGACCTCGCCACAATGTTCGCTTTTGTGTGTCTTCTCTGGCATCTTGGTTGCCACACCCGAAGCAGGTTATGATTGGCTTCAAAACTGTGCTGCGTTTCGTCCAAAAGCACGTGTTCCTTCCGTCGCTAACATGGTTGTTAAACTTGATTCCATTTTAAGGAGTCATGATCAGCAAAGCTGTCAAGATAGATGTTATTGCTGTATTCCTAGCAAAATGACAAAGAAAATATCATATTAGGCTTGCTACTAATCGGGCAGACTGGTAGGAACGTGGTTCACCACGCATTAAGAGAAGTTTTAGTGAAGTGCAGTATATCCATTTGACTACTATGGTAATAAATCTCATGTCTAGAGATAAAGTCTGTTCTTGTCAGCATGGTCTTTTCAGTGAATTACAATGACACAAATGGGTGGTGCGGTCGTCTCATAGTTAGTGCACTTGTCTCTGGAACGGGTGATCTGGGTTCGAGCCCTGGCCGGGGACGTTATGATGGACATTTCACTCTCACAGTGCCTTTCTCCTAGCAGATGTATAAATGGGTTCCAGTGAAAGTAACATTGGCGTAGACCTGCGATGGATTAGCATCACATCCAGGGGAAAGTAGAAATACTATTAGTCACTGCAGGCCACCCAAACCAGATCGGGAAAAGCTCTGGCCTGAAGGAGCCACTTGGCTCATATGCAGACTTAATCTTTACATACTTGTACACTGAAGAACAAACAAAAAACAACAACAAAGATCTGTACTGC
>JAHPZR010003474.1:10000-12500 GCA_019787425.1 Platygyra sinensis | reverse complement strand
GCACTTGACGCAAAACGCTGAAATGCGCAACGTGAAGAAGTTGACAAACGACAGAAAGAAATTAAAATGAGCGGCCAGTTCTGCCTTTCCGTAATCTATCATAGATCTGCCGACCTGTTAGAATTGTTGAAGGATCATGATGAACATGATGAAGTGGCGCCGTGAGCTGCATGTTCCTTTCCTGATTGACAATTACTTTAACCAAATTCTTCCTTGATATTTATCTGACCGACTCAAACATCATTCTCGTGTGGTAGAGAAATTTGCGAACTTTTCTTGTGGGACATCATGCAAACGGGGGAATACCCACAGAAAATTCGGAACGACTAGTCCACAATTTTCCAGAAAACCAGATCCTAACGTTTTCTTGAAGGACTGGCATGTTATCAAGAACAGGCTCGAACTGTGGCAGATCGTTTTGCATCTAGTGTAGTGTCGACTCATTGCCATCTAATAGCTTTGGTCGAGGCAAAATTCTGGACTAGAGGAACTAGAGCTGATTCATACCGGGTACAGTCATTTGCCGAGTTATGCCATTTATGGAACGCAAAAATTTCCAGAAAAAAAGACAACCTTGGTACAGCTTAACCGAAATTTTCGAAACAAATTTCCGGAAACTTTCTGTTCCATTCAAGTTTGAACCGGGAAGTTCAGGAAATTTTGGACTAATGAAACGCGCCCAATATAACAGTGTCCGGTTTTTACAGTTTTCTTTTTATCTTTCCTCAAGGAACACATTGAAAATTAACATGGGTAAATTATTATTATTCAGATTTCCTTGTTCCTTGGTTATGAAACTTGGCAGAATTCTTACCGGGCACAAATCACAATAGCTGTTGACTACTTACTATAAAGAATCAACCAAATAGAAACGTTTCGGTTACGTAATTCATGCTCAGTGTATGGGCGGCTGGACAATCGAATATTATGGCCCGTAATCAAAACCCGGGGAGTTCGAAAAGTGGATTTATGCCGGACACTGAGATGCCCTGGTTGAGTATCAGCGCAGGGACCTACAGGATTGCCGGATTAACGTGTGTTCAGGGCTGTAGCCAGAAAAAAAATTTTGACTGAGGCAATGTCTATGAATAACTTATGACTGAGGCAATCAACCCATGGTTGAGTTCTCTTCCTAGGTATTAGGTACTATAAACAACAAAAGCCAAAGAAATGACCGAGGCAAGTGCCTCGGTTGGCCTGTTACTAGCTACGGCGCTGGTGTTTCAGGGAAACTGTAATTTTTAGATTACTGTGGCTCCAGATCGGAACTTTTTGTTTTTATTTTAGAGAAACACCAAGAGATAAAACTTAATGACACTTCACCGGTAATCAACATGTGTACAGGTAGTCATACGATTGAAATTGAAGTTGAAGTTGAAATTAATTCGTTCGAGTGAGTTCTTCAAAAAAGCTGAAATTGCGCGAGGCGCTCAACAAGTGGGATTTCACCTTTTTGAAAACCTACAAGTGAAAATTAATTCCAAATGAACGAGTTAGGTTTGCGTCCTTGGAATGCAATAAACCATTTACAATGGAGGCACAGTGGCCAAGCGGTTTGATCACATTCGCATGTTAATAATAGCTTAATGTTAATGCCCTGACTAAATAATTAGCGTGGAGTGTAATTTTTTTTTCTGAAAACGAATTTACATATAAACTGAAAAACGAATTTACATATAAAGTGATAGACTGAAATCAAGTCTCGTAGCACAGTCATGTGCTAGTGCTATCATAGCCCATTGCAGAAACGTGAGAACGCTGGGCAAGTTTCATTAGTCCAAAATTTCCTGAACTTCCCGGTTCAAACTTGAATGGAACAGAAAGTTTCCGGGAAATTTGTTTCGAAAATTTCGGTTAAGCTGTACCAAGGTTGTCTTTTTTTCTGGAAATTTTTGCGTTCCATAAATGGCATAACTCGGCAAATGACTGTACCCGGTATGAATCAGCTCTAGTTCCTCTAGTCCAGAATTTTGCCTCGACCAAAGCTATTAGATGGCAATGAGTCGACACTACACTAGATGCAAAACGATCTGCCACAGTTCGAGCCTGTTCTTGATAACATGCCAGTCCTTCAAGAAAACGTTAGGATCTGGTTTTCTGGAAAATTGTGGACTAGTCGTTCCGAATTTTCTGTGGGTATTCCCCCCGTTTGCATGATGTCCCACAAGAAAAGTTCGCAAATTTCTCTACCACACGAGAATGATGTTTGAGTCGGTCAGATAAATATCAAGGAAGAATTTGGTTAAAGTAATTGTCAATCAGGAAAGGAACATGCAGCTCACGGCGCCACTTCATCATGTTCATCATGATCCTTCAACAATTCTAACAGGTCGGCAGATCTATGATAGATTACGGAAAGGCAGAACTGGCCGCTCATTTTAATTTCTTTCTGTCGTTTGTCAACTTCTTCACGTTGCGCATTTCAGCGTTTTGCGTCAAGTGCCGTGACATTTTCGCACATTTCCGTTAATTATTAATCGTCAACTTTCTCGAGAAAACA
>JAHPZR010003474.1:0-7500 GCA_019787425.1 Platygyra sinensis | reverse complement strand
CTCTGTCTCAGTCAGTAAACACACAAAAAAAAGAACTTGGCCAATATCCAGCCATCTTGATCTCACTCTTGGTCAATAACCCATATCAAATACAGTTACTGTATTACTATCATAATGATAAATAGAAAAATAGAAAGGAAGAGAAAAAAGTGAATAAAATAGGAACAAAAAAGGAAAGAATGAGAAAATAACTAAGAGGTAATTAGATTTTAATTTACTACTGCTACTACTACTGACGTTTTAATTAGATTTTGAAAATGATATTGTGAGCCTCAATGAAGTTTGTTCATAATTCTTAGTTTGAATAATTTGTTTGGTGCTAAACTATGGAATGAGATACCAAACTCTCCAAGAAAACTACCAGTTCTTGAAAAGGTGTGTTTTTTTTGTAATTCAAGTCTTGAGGCTTTTATGTAAAAGTTATCTGAATTAAAAGAATGTGTGTTGTGAGAATGACCACTAAACGTTTTCGTGAGTAAATTACATACAGTATGTCAATTGCAGCAGAAACAGCGTTAATGTTCTGCATCAATTCAAATAAAATTTCATAGAATAAAACATGTAGAAGCTATTTTACAATACTCACAAGGAGTAATTTATAAAGGTCTGATTTTCCCAATGGAAAATAATACAATGCACTTCTAATTTACCTGGCACAATCAATCAAATGTTCAGAAATGGAGCTCGATCAAACACAATCAAGTAGAATGACAATGACATGTAGAGCAGCTTATGCGTTAAAAATGAACTTCAATTTCTCATCAATGTGACAAGGTGAATATAATTTTTCCCCCTTAGGGAAGTGAAAGAGGTTAGATTCTTGTGGCTATAGTCAGTGAACATGCAGGGTTGGGAACGGTAGAAAATAGTCAAAATAACTCTTATAATGTGGTTGAATAATAAAAAGCCTGTCGTGAATGATTTGCCTGTTCAACTTCACAACTAATAAGGAAACGAAAGTCTCCGCGTCATGTTATGTTTTATATACAATGTCCACATATCATTTTTTTCCATGAAATGTACAGACAAATTTGAGGGCAAGGATAGCCTTAAATTTATAAACCACAAAGTGATACCACAGGGAGCACACAATCTTGCTGAGTAGGGAGAGAGTAAATAAAGGAACGAAAAGAATGAACAGTTTACCCCTCTTGTCATCTCTTAACTTTTATCTTACGCAACTTTACTGGCAAAACCGCTGCTTACAAATCTTGCATAACATTGTGGCACTAAACTCGTACCTAGGACTTTCTGCACCCAGCAAATATTTTTGTTGGTTTGTATATAAATTTGACAAGGGAGGCAACTCTTTGCCAAAACATTTTGAACGCACTGTGAATATTCGCTCGAATCTCTAAATTTTGTTGCTTTAACGAAACCAAACAAGCACAACTATGAGATCGGAAGGTTTTTCTACAACTTGGCCGAATTTGTTTTCAAATACTTTTGCGATACTCGATACATAATGTAGGAAAATTCAATAAGTCATGTATGGGGATGCTTGATCATTAATTATTTATTTATTTCCTTTAATGAAAAACTCAGTTAATGGTTGTAGACACTGGATTACAAAAAGCACTTTCTCTCTAGGTTGTAGGCTTATTAAGCTTTGCTTAATATAAAAATTGTTGGAGGCAAAGTGGCATCATGGTTAATGTGCTTATCTCCTGATTAAGTGTTCTGGATTTAAGCCCTGACCTGAGACATTGCATTGTGTTCTTGGGCAAGAATTAGATACTGTACTCTCACAGTGCCTCTTCCCACCAAGGTGTATACATGAAAAAGGGTACCGGCGAACTTAATGCTTGGGGTAGCCCTGCAATGGACTAGCATCCCATCCAGGGGAGGGTAGAAATACTCCCAGTCACTTCATGCTACAGAAACCGGGATAAGTTCCGCATACTTTTCTCCTTCGCCTGGATTGAACATTGGTTATTGTTATTCTGATATAGATACACATATGCAGTCATAATGTCTGGAATGTGTGAGCAGGTGCTCAGAGCAAGTGATAAATAAGCTTGTTAGATGTCAGGGTTTCAGTTTAGGTGGAGCTTAATTAAACTCTCCTGATGCATGGGGGAGTGTAGGCATGTTGTGCAATAGAGTGGGCTTATACGCCGGTGTTTACCGACACAACTTCATCAGCCATTCATGTAACTGACCTATTCCATTGTCATACTGCATGATTAAAATTCTAATTTTATAACTCACAAATGCCACCTTATGTGGTTCCAAGAAATATCCATACCCACCCCAAAAAGGATGATTGGGTATTCCAACAATCAGGGGTGTTTCAAGAGCCAAAATTGTTTTTTTTTTAAAGGGGAAGGGTATTCAAATCCAAAAAGTCTCTATGAGAGGGATATGGATGTAGTTTGGAACAACACAATAATTAGATGTGTAACAAGTATGATTATATAAGTTAAAAGCCACTTACTGTAATGCAGTACAGATCTTTGTTGTTGTTTTTTGTTTGTTCTTCAGTGTACAAGTATGTAAAGATTAAGTCTGCATATGAGCCAAGTGGCTCCTTCAGGCCAGAGCTTTTCCCGATCTGGTTTGGGTGGCCTGCAGTGACTAATAGTATTTCTACTTTCCCCTGGATGTGATGCTAATCCATCGCAGGTCTACGCCAATGTTACTTTCACTGGAACCCATTTATACATCTGCTAGGAGAAAGGCACTGTGAGAGTGAAATGTCCATCATAACGTCCCCGGCCAGGGCTCGAACCCAGATCACCCGTTCCAGAGACAAGTGCACTAACTATGAGACGACCGCACCACCCATTTGTGTCATTGTAATTCACTGAAAAGACCATGCTGACAAGAACAGACTTTATCTCTAGACATGAGATTTATTACCATAGTAGTCAAATGGATATACTGCACTTCACTAAAACTTCTCTTAATGCGTGGTGAACCACGTTCCTACCAGTCTGCCCGATTAGTAGCAAGCCTAATATGATATTTTCTTTGTCATTTTGCTAGGAATACAGCAATAACATCTATCTTGACAGCTTTGCTGATCATGACTCCTTAAAATGGAATCAAGTTTAACAACCATGTTAGCGACGGAAGGAACACGTGCTTTTGGACGAAACGCAGCACAGTTTTGAAGCCAATCATAACCTGCTTCGGGTGTGGCAACCAAGATGCCAGAGAAGACACACAAAAGCGAACATTGTGGCGAGGTCAGCTTGCAAGCAACATGAACGAACTCACACAGGAGAGCTACCCTATACATGCGAATATTGCAGAAAGAGCTTTAGCCATTTGTCACGTTACCAGATACACGAACGTACTCACTCAGGAGAGAAGCCTTATAAATGCAAACATTGCAGAAAATGCTTTGGACAATTAGTCAACTGCCAGAAGCATGAACGAATTCACACAGGGAAGAAGCCGTATACATGCAATCATTGTAACAAAAGCTTTAATTCCTCGTCACATTGTAAGCGACATGAACGAATTCACACAGGAGTGAGACCTCATACATGCAAGCATAGCAAAAAGGGCTTTCGCCATTTAGCAAATTGCAAAGAACACGAACGAATTCATACAGGAGAAAAGCCGTATATGTGCAAACATTGTAAAAAGGGCTTTAGCGGCCATACATCTTGTAAGCAACATGAACAAAAAGCCATATGAATGCAGGCATTGTGAAAGGTGCTTTAGTCGCTCATCAAATTTCAAGAAACATGAAAAAACGCACACAGGAGTGAAGCCGTATACATGCAAGTATTGTGATAGGGGCTTTGGCCGCTTATCAGATTGCCAGCGACATGAGCGAACTCACACAGGAGAGAAGCCGTATGCATGCAAACATTGTAACAAGTGCTTTAGCCAATTAGGAAGTTGCAAGGAACATGAACGAACTCACACAGGAGAGAAGCCGTATACTTGTAAGCATTATAACAAGTGCTTTGGCCGCTCATCAGATTGCAAGCGACATGAACAAACTCACACCGGAGAGAAGCTGCATACATGCAAGCATTGTAAAAAGCACTTGAGCTCCTTATCACATTGTAATGAACATGAACGAACTCACACAGGAGAGACACCGTATACAGGCACTCCTAGATAAGAGATGCACAATAACACACTGCTTCAGTGACGCAAGAACGAAAGTCGAAGCTAGAGGAATACTCGCGCCCTTAGGGAGTCGTTTCTTAAAACTCTGTCACATTAAAACGAGAGCGCATCAGTTACTTTAATTTGCACGCTCTATCTAGGATCAGTTGAGAACAGAACCGAGAAAGAAACCAAAGTGGCGGGTAAGAGGATCATGACTAATCACCATCTGTTTTCTCCGTTATGTTGGATTTAGTTTTCCAAATTTCAATCTAGGGGCCTGTTTAGAAGGAGGGAGGGTTAACCCAGCAAGTTAACCCTAGCTGGAGGGCAAAAGATAGCCCGGGTTTACAAGCAAACTTTCGCTGGTAGGATAACCCTACGATTCGGGACAACGTCATGCGCGGTTACTCAAAGGGAAAAACACTTACAAGGGAAAAAGTTAACCCGCGTACGCGGGTAAACGTAGCTGCCTTGTAAACACGACAAAACAACGCGCACAAAACAACAAACAGTTGTACTCGCAGACAATATCCACTACAAAGCTTGCACATTTTTGCCAAATTAATCAATAATAGCGCAATAGTAGCTTGTATTATCCTCTTTTTCGCTAAATTCAATGGAGTCGCGACGCCAAATCTGGGCAAGCCGAGCGAAGCTTCAACTTGTTGCTATGTGACGTCACACTGGCAGTGATGAGTCGGTAAAGGTTAAAATATCTTTAAAGACGCTTAATAGCTATTAAGCGTCTTTAAAGAATATTTTAACCTTTACTTATAGCTTAAAAGACGCTACGCAGTTTCTTCAATTTTATTCAGTGATGAGTCGGTCTCTGACAGATACTCGAAAACAATAGAGACACCCCCTCCCTCCTGGTTTTGTTTCTTTACTGACAGCAAGCAACGCAAAGCGCGAACTTGACATGATTCAACTTTATAATTATCCACCGTGGTCCTACATGTGACTTGACTGCCTTCGATTTAAAGTCTCCTTGACATGATTATTCTAAGATTTGCAGCTAGATGACGTCACAAGCGCTGATTTCGAAAATTCGCTGTACGCTTTTTGGCCAATTAGATACGAGATAGTAAGTTTAATGTAATTAAAATAAAAGTTAGTATTCCATTGTTTGGCGGTTTGATGTCGTTCTAACTGAATACAAACAAGACGTCACTGGCTCCACCCGTTTGTCTGTAAATTCATTTTCTACCATGTTTTCGTTCTCAGCTTGACAACCACAAAATAGGAACTTTTGAAGTTTAGGAAATTGGGTAAAACTGTACATTGAAAAAGTCCCTTTTATTTCCAACAACTTGAACCAGAATTATGCGTTCCTACTCAATAAACTAAATATACATTCTTATCTAAATCGAACGCTTTTTTCACAAGTTTCCCAAGTCAACTGCTCTTTACATTAACTTTCGTATAAATGATGATAACTTAACATTGTAGTTAAATTTTAAACGCCTAAGAGTTTTTTCTTACCTTAATAACCCCGTCTATACATTCGAGCTCTGCCAAATTACACCCTCATAAAACGAGCAAACGTTTCGTTTTTTTGTTGTTTTTTTTAACGGCAATAAAAAGAAACTTAACGAAATGTATTCCCGTTAAAATATTTCCAGACTCCGGACGAGAATTTTGTCGTCCGGCAGCAATTTATTTTGCGGAAAACTTGTATAAGTTCACCCAGGCGTTATACAAGGTACGTGAAAACTGACTAGTAAAAGCTAAATGCCTCATCACATAGATTCCCGCGTAATCTTACTCCGCTTACTTTCAACATCGGACTAGTAGAAACTTTTTCCAATTGATTTTCGCTCATTGTCCAGAAATATGGAACCAAAAAATCAACGAAAACTTTGATCAGACGAGATGTTAGTTTGTATACGCGATCGGTAATCCATTTGCTTCCCCCCCTCCCCCCTCCGTGAAAAGAATCATACAGAGGTTATACCAAACCCGTTTACGACGAAAGTAAGGTGGGTTAAGCGGCCCTCACACGGCAAACTCAAGTTGGCAAACTCAAGTTGATGTGTGTGAACGGCACAAAAACAGTCGGCAAACAAGTTGGCAAACTGTTGGCGACAAATAGAACTTGCCTCTATTCTCGCCCACTTTTTCGCCAACTTTTTCGTGTTGGTAAACTCGTATCTGAAGTGTGAACGGTTGGCCAACATGTGTTGGTAATTTTCAATCGATCAAAACGAGCTCTATTCATGTGCTTTATTTGCTTGACCCTTCACAAAATGGGGGACGCGAGTCAACACTTTTTAAATTTAATATCAAAGCGGTTCACAATTGTCTGGCTGTTCGGGACGTTTCATCTATAGCCTACAAAGATACTAAAAACAAACAAAACAAAACGGAGGAGCGCGCGGACAAACTTGGTTTCGTCCAAACCCTTCTAATTCTCCACCGCTTTCTGGTTCTTCTCTTCTTATCCTCTGTTTCACTGCCGTACGTGATTGAAACTGCACTAAAAAGCGGCCATGTTGGAAATTGCCGTGCTTGTTATTGTCACGAGTTTGACGTGTGAGGGAACGAGTTTGACGTGTGAAGGAACGAGTTTGCCAACTTTTTGGAGTTTTCCTCACGAGTTTGCCAACTTAAGTTTGCCGTGTGAAGGCCGCTTTAGAGTTTCACTTAACAACCAATTAATTGAAGGCATTAATAAACATAAACACCTTAAACCTAATATGAACATGCGTCACAAGTCATAACAGAACGTGTTACAGAAATAGAACATCCCCTAGACTCAACATTTTAATTGAAGAACATGCTTACCGTTTCATTCTATTTTATGTTTTTGGTGCTTTCCTCTCTGATAACCGACGTCAACTGCTCTTCAGGTTAGATTCTCGCTTGTTGCATGAATCAGTTTATGTTTCAATGCAGGGGTTGTTATTTTAACATTGCATTTCTTTATGGAATGCGTTAATAATACAAGAGTTGACTGGTGAGATGTATCTCTTCTATAGCATTTTCTAATTTTCTGCTATAAATAATTCGCCGTCCCTATCAGTGAGAGATGAGAAGCTTGTCTTACCAAAAACTGTGAAACTATTGCATTGTCATTCACCCTACCGTTTAACGTTACCATAGCTTGCCCGGTTGCCCAGTTTGTCTTCTACGCTGCGTAGCCCTTGTAAACTCAAAGATCGCGGCATGCTAATTGGAGGTTAAAGTTACAAGCAGGCCTGCAAAATAGCAATGCCTGGTTATATGATGTTGGAGTGACCGTAAAAGCCCTAGCACCAGAGATAAAAGTATGGAAAAGTATAGTGAAATAAGAAAAACATCTATTTAAATGAACTCGACGCGACTATCATAGAAACAAAACTCGCATGTTTTAACGGGTATGATATACATTTAGCATTTCTTAAAGTTAGAAATGCTGATCAGTTTCACATTTTTAGATAACAGTTA
>JAHPZR010003473.1:0-22500 GCA_019787425.1 Platygyra sinensis | reverse complement strand
CTTTTTCAGAAATAAATGGTGCAAAGATAAAATGCCTGTTGAACCTCATGCAAGGTCAACAACAATCACATACATATAATTCTTATTTAGTTCTCTAAATATTAATCAATTGTTTTCTTACTAAATTTTATATTTCTCATTTATGAAAATCTTGTGAGCCCTCTTTTTAGAAAGTTGAATACCCATAGATTTTGGAGAAATAATTAAAGTAACAGTTTTTTTAAAAACTATTTTATTACATTATGATATTCTCATGATAAATTTGATATCCCTATAAAAATAGGAACCTTGTTATTTTCAACTAAAATACTCCAGATACTCTTAAAATCAAATTGTTTTTTCTGCCTGAGTAACCAAAATAACTACTTTACCCACACTCTTGTTTTCTAGAGGCCTATTTTATCGCTTAGTAGGTTATCCCCCAATGTGCCAATATTAGTTCAATCTTTTCAGTTTGGGATATTGATTCTGTGACAATTTCCAAATACTTGTGTCCCAACCAGTAAAAGTAGATGGGGTCTTTAATTCAGTATCGGTTTTTGCACCAAGTGTGTTTGTACTGCGGAGTTGCTGTTTGCCATAGCTATTTTCGATTCTGCGACTATTCAGTCCAACTAATCCACCTACTCTGTCTAATCTTCTTGCAATTACCTGTCCTATGGCATAACAATTTGCAATTGTACCTCGATTGTCTCCCGCTAACCCACCAATAATCACCTCTCCTGAAACACTGCCGGTAGCATAGCTATTGTTAACTTTAACATGGAAGGTTGAGCCTCTAGATCCAATAAGGCCCACTAAGCCTCCTAGATAATACCCTCCCAAAACATTGCCTGTTGCATAACTGCTTTGGATTGTGCCATAAAGCTTTCCCACCAAACCTCCTATTCCACTTCTTATTCCTGAAACAGTGCCTGTCGCATAGCTGCTTTGGATAGTGCTTTCAAATAAATGTCCAACCAATCCCCCCACAGAGTATGTCCCAGAAACCTTTGCTGTCGCATAGCTATCAGTGATTTTACTACCTCTGTCACTTCTGCCAACTAAACCTCCTACATATCCATCTGTGCCTGAAACTTGTCCTGTAACATAGCTACTGTCTATCCTGCCACTAAGTTCTCCAGCTAATCCTCCCACATGTTGTGTCCCCTTAACCAATACATTTTCAAGTCTTAGGTTTTTCACTTGTCCAGTTCTTGCAATTGTAGTAAACAACCCAGTGTTTCTAATTTGACTACTCAAATGAGTCCCATCTATTTTCAAATGCAGAATCTTTTTATTGTTCCCATCTAAAATCCCTTTAAAAGGGGGCAAAGGAACAAAGTTGGCAATAGAAGATAGGTCGATGTTTTGGGTGACAATGAAATATTTGCCTTGATTGTTTTTCCATGTGCTTCGTAGTTTTTGCAAGTCTTGGATGTTTGCAATTTTATAAGGGTCCTGGCTTGTGCCTTTTCCAGGGGAAGAACAAGCACAGTATTTCACAGCTCCACATTCTTGAGTGATCTGGGCTATCTTTTGCTCAAGCTGCTGGATCTTTGCAGGGCACCCAAGTTGGCTTTGGTTTGGATTAACTGCTTTTACTGACACTCGAAGAGCTAATTAAAAGTAATGGAAATAAGTGTGATAGATTATTTTAGCCTGGTGAATAAATGAGAGTGATGTATATTTTCAGTAAATGGCACAGGCAAATGTGGAAAAAGGAATTCCGAGTGGTCCTATCAAAGAAAAAATTTTAAAAAAAAGTGATAACATAATTCTTTTTTCAGGTTCGTAAATTGCAAAACCATATTCTTATTGTAAATACATTAGTTAAATTTTTAGGTGTTTGAATCTTAACTTATTGTATTGAGTTTAGGTGTCCCCTAGTAGAGGGTTTTTTTACCTTCGGTTAGATCAATTCCACACATAAATAAAGTTTTCATTCATTCATTCATTCATTCATTCATTCATTCATTCATTCATTCATTCATTCATTCATTCATTCATTCATTCATTCATTCATTCATTCATTCATTCATTTAAGAATTACAAAATTTCGTAAATTAAATTTAACTCAAATAGTAAAAGGTAAATAGTAAATTCAATTTGCAAATTTTGTGAGTTTTGCAAACAAAGACATCATTAGCAAAATTATAATTTGTAAATTTTACATCTGAGCTTGATCCAGCCTAGACAAAAGAGTCTGAAGTATCTGGAATCAACCCTAAGATCTGCTTACTAATGGTACTGTAGAGCATCCAGTTGTTTAAAGACTTGGATTAGTGTCTTGATCATTTTAGTTGGAGAAAAACTGACAAAATGTCAAATTATAATGTCATAATAAATGACGCCAACAACATGTGATATGAAGATGAAGTTTATAATGTCATACTATACACTACATCAAATGATAGAGCATGATCAGGAGAACAAGGTACTGAAAACCCTAAACATGTTTTGAGTTATAACAATTTAAATACATTTCAGTGTCCCCCCAAAACTATTAACGGTTTTTCCTTAAATCAACCTACTTGGTTTACTTTCCTCAGTTTTCATTGAAAAATGCTATGAATTCGGTAACATTAAGATCTTGATGTACCTAAGAATCATATTGTTTTGGACTTCAGAACGATAATTTAGTCTCTTAAGGACGTTCGTGCGAAATTTTTCTAACATTGATTTTTTTCTGAAAATTTTACCATTGAAAGATGATGAGTTAGTGATATCAGAAATGTAAAAAAATTGGGGCTCACTGACTTCGTTTTGGAGAGAACATGTCCAGAAGAACACCTAAATCTGAGTAAATTGGGCTTCGTTAGAGAAGAAGACCGCAGTGGCTGCAAGTCCCAAAATATTACAATTAGAGCTTTGAAGAGAAGTGTTCTCTGCCAAATATGGTTTAAATGGACCTATCAAGCGAATTTAGCCAACTGATGGAGTTCCTCAAAGAACAAGTTTGCATTTAGCGACCATAGTTTCACGTGCCTTACAGCCATAAGATGGCAGGATTCCATGTCCCGTGGACAGAAATCTTGAAATTTTTTCAACATTCCACATTGATTTTTTGTTCATTTTTGGACAATGTGGAGATAATTGTAAATTAAATCTGTTTCTGAAAAGAAAAGCAGGGGTCGTAAATCCAATCAAAGCTCTAACAATGGCCCCTGCCCTATCATTGTTCATTTCAGTACTTAGCGTGCGCGCTCGATGCATGACGTGACGTGGCATGTGAATTTGCGTGCGCAATAAGGATGCGGAGAAACAATTAGCGCGAACTTCCTTAAATAATCGATGACGTCACTTTTAATTTTGATTTTTTTTTTGGCTATATCCCCACTAACTTAACCATCAAAGAACTTGCCACCAAGTGAAGTCACCTTGCCACCAAACACGAACAAAAAGATAAACTAGTCGAGTAGTCGAAGTGAATTCGCTGGCAAATCGGTTTGCCGCGGTGAATGTTTTGTACTTCAGTAGTCTTTTTAGTTTACATCGTTGAAATGGACAACGCATTGCCTTAGCTTTTTTTTCAATCGCATATATGGATTACTCCTCGTTCTTTTATCCGCTGCCTTATTAGATTATTGGTGGCGAGGAAACTTCGCTTGGTTGCGAGTTCGTTGGCGGCGAGACTAGTGGCGAGATACCCGGTAACTCTGATGTGAAGCTTAATTTACAACTAAGATCTCCGCTACATTGACTTACCTTCTGAGGGTAACGTGAGAACCATGACTATGAAAGGCACTGCAAAACAACTGATCGCCATCGTCTTTGATTTCCAATGCAACAAATATTATGGATACAGCAAAAACGCAAGTGAAGGTAACGAATGTCTCCTTTCATCTCGAAATGCATTTTACTGTACTTTTCGCTTGTAGCACCCCAAAACGTGATATTTTTCTTGCCATAAGATAGTCCAGTCGCGAGTCGGTATGCATCACGTGTCACAAAGGGTGCTGGGTAAAACCGTTGGCATCGCTCATTTGTCTCTGATCGCGATCGAGTGAACAGCTCCACTACGTAAAGATTTTTCGTCGCTCTGAAGTGGACACTCGAAGTTTGCTTCTTTTTCGAAAAGCTATGGCTGAAGACAGCAATATAGCAAATTTCCCCAGCTGTGAATGCTTTCTGTTGGGTACTGCGCACTTTCGAGAGTTTGCTCATGTAAGACATCACAAAATGTAACATTTCGCAACTCCTTACATGAAGTACATTCAAAGTTTTAAAACAACCGCCATTTTGGATACAAAGCGGTCGAAGCTAATAGCTCTTATCGAAGTTGAACACGCGAAATCAGCGGACTTTCAGTGAGCTTACGCCAAAACGAGGCTATCGGGTCTAGCTCGCCATAAAGTACAAGGAAACAGAGGGAAATCAGTATAGGTAAATAACATTAAGGTAATATTTATCGACTTTTGAGTATCGTTATCCATGGTGAGATATTGCATAGCTCTTGGGTGTCAAAATCGAAGTTCCAAAGCGGAATGCAGAGACTTGTCATGGCATTTGCTCCCGCTGTCAAACAAGAATTTGCTGGCACAATGGCTCGTGAAACTGCGTCGATAGAACACTCCAGTGAACAAAAGCTCTTACGTCTGTAGTCAGCATTTTGAAGCTAATTGCTTCATAAAACCAATGGGAGGACAAAGAATTCATTTGAAGCCCGATTCCAAACCTACAAAGTTTATTCTTACCGTCGAAAAACCAAAGAGGAAAAAGCCCGCCGATTGAATATCGTGGAACACAAAGAAAACAAATAAGCGCATGGAGAACTTGCAGCAGCATTCGGCCTCCGAACCTATTGATATTAGAAAGAGTGTTGAAAACTCTGGTTTGAAATCTGGTTCAGATTGTATAGAAACTGAACATCTAGAAAGTGAAGGTTTAGTTCAAACTGGAGATGAAAACTGGGAACATCAACTTATGTTAAAGGATGACGAAATGTCATGTTTACGTGAGAAATGGCAAACTAAGAAGTGCGAATTAAACAAAAAAAAAAGTGCTGGAAAATCAACTTGAAGAAGAAAGAAGTGCCAGGAAGGAGCTGGAATTATTAATTGAGAAGAAAGCCTTCAGCATCGAGACTGTAAAGGATAATGATAAGTTATTAAGATTTTACACTAGATTTGAGAACTATGAGGTCAGTGTTTTCAATGGTTCTTGACTTTCTGGGAAGGGAGACAGGGCTCACTTGGACTACCAAAACACAGAAAATTAAGGAGAAATTAAGCACAAGTATAAACCTGGGCTTAGTAGGGTTTTGACTTTAGAGAATGAATTTTTCCTGGTGCTTTGTCGTTTAAAAGTTGGCTTACTAGAGGAGGACTTGTCAGCTAGATTTGGAGTGTGCCAAAGTGTAGTATCCCCGGGGTAGTATCCCAAATTGTTAATACCTGGATCAAGATTATTTTCTTTAAATTCAAAGAACTTGATGTATTTCCTTCCAGAGAGATTGTTCAATTACATCTGCCTGAATGTTTTCGCAAAAAGTATTCAACAGCTACTCTAATAATTGATGCTACAGAGATATACATTGAAAAGCCTAACAACCCAGAGACCCAACAAGTAACTTTTTCTTCATACAAAAATAGCAACACCCTGAAAGCCTTGGTTGGTATTGTACCAAAAGGGGGGATTTCATTTGTTTCAACCCTGTATGGTGGCAGCATTTGTGACAAGAAACTAACCCAAAAGTCAGACCTGATAGAGAAACTACAGTATGGTGATGTCATAATGGCTGACAGAGGGTTTAATACTTTCAAGAGATGCTTGCATGCAAAGGCTTAAAAGTAAATGTTCCTCCATTCATGAATGAATCTGGCCAATTTAATGAAAGTGAATTACTGGAAACAAGGAGAATTGCATCTCTAAGAATCCATGTTGAAAGAGCCATGGAAGCAATAAAAAACTACCACACTTTAGACTTTGTCCCAAAAACTTTGTGCAAGAATGGTATAATTGATATGATATTTTTTGTCTGTGTAATGTTATCAAACTTCCTCCCATCACTAGTAGATGGTTAGCAATAACAATGATCTTTCCTACAAATGTACATTGCCTTCATGTTATCAATTGGACAGTGAAAACAGAGTGTACAGTCATGTAATGTTCAAGTGAATATTCCATCAATTTGTTATAAAAATATTACAAAACTCAATGTACAAGTGTTGTAGCTCAAAATGTTCCTGTTTCTAATCAGTGAGTAATTAGCACATGTTCCTGTCTCTTATAACTGAGCACATATGCTTACAACTAGACTGAGATGTTACCATTTGTGTATACTTACAGTATTTCTAGAGGAAAAATTATAGAATTGTGATTTCAGTCATGTCATTCATTTGATTAATTTACTTAATCCAGTAAGCCAAAAATGGGTATGCTATTTCCAAAGAGATGTGATTGTCATAAAACTTTTCCAGTTTTGGGACTTTGTCAGAAAGGAGTTTGTTGTTCTTCTTCACATGTAAAATAATGAAGTCAAAAGTGTCAGAAAGTACCAGGTCAGTCCAAGATGTTTCAGTGCAAAGCATCAACTGCTGGACTGGAAATAGAACTTGTGATTCTTGTTGACCACCATCCCATGAGAAGTGTCTCTACATATACCACGTTTACACACTGCTTTCTTAAGAGATAGACTATCTGTGAAGATTCCCTTCATCTACACTGGTCCTCCATCTACCTCCCCCAGCTGGAGAGGCCTCAAGGAAAGGATAACTCTGAGATATAACAAAACCTGTTTGAGTTACTTTGCAATCCAGTTTGTTTTCATATAGCCATATAATCTTCTTTTCATCTTTCAGTCCCTGTTTCATTTTATTACTTGGATACTGATTGTTAAAATGTAAGATTTCTTTCATTGCTTTTGTTAGGCTAGTAGAATTAAGGCTTTATTAATGTTGTCATAAACTGACTGAGAGTCGATCTTCCTCTTTCTCGGCTGGTACCAAGTTTGCAGTCTTGAGGTACATGTTTCAAATTCCCAAGTACACTCAAGTCTCACAAATTCTTTAAGTGCATAGCAAAGAGCCTTCGTAGCTTTGGAGCGTGCACTACCATCTTTCGCCGTCCGTTTGCGGAATGACAGCTACTCGTTTAGTCTTTCTTTAGTAAGATTCTGTGGACAATTACCACAAAGTAACTGTACTTTCTCCTCAGCGTAAAAGAAGGCCGCTTCTGGAAGATTTTTGGCAGGCTACATAATTTGTTTTATCACTTTTTCACACAAGGGAAACCAAATCTGATCAATGTTGACCCGATAGCCTCGCTTCGATGTTTGCTCACAGAAAGACCGCTGGATCGTTTGGGTGGCGTACTCAACTTCGATAAGAGCTATTAAATACTTCGTTCTTTCTCATATCACTTCATGAAACAGCTTCACAGCTGTAAAAATCAATAAATCTGTTGGAAAAAGAATTTGAAAGGCCTCAAAGATAAGGTATGTGGTTCTTAACGAATAACATCGATTCGCATTCCACACTGGTATGGAGGTATATCTATGACAAAATTTAGAGTGCCACTATGATCAAATTTTTACCTCTTGATTTTTTAGGTGGATCACTGGCAAAGAATTCTATAAAAGAATGAAAACGCCGTTTACCGTTTCCAAATCTCTGCATTAGTTCCGGAGATATTTAAGTTTGTAAAATGTATAAAATATGCAAATGAGATGACTGATGACGTCATTTACTCAACCCAATTTTACATCATGTATATAAATAGAGCTATCTTGGACAATTTGCAGCACAGAGCATTGAAACTTGGCAGGCTAATAGTTCTACAGAAAACACACCTATGGCTATAAAATATTTTGTTCCCATGGCAACTCACTCTTTTCCAGTCCCCACCCACTTGATTTCAATATGTACCTAAGTGATTTTGAGCCCGACAAACATTAAACAAGGCCACAAACCCAAGCTAACATATTTATATGATTGTTGGATCATGCATATGAGGCACCATTTGCAAATATGAAAATGGGACGCCAAAGGTGGCCAGAAATGCCTTCAATATTGGGGAGGTCTGGAACCCAGCATGTTGCCATGGTAACAACACTGTTAAGCTCAAATTGTGGAGCACATTTAGTAGAATCTTACTGCAAAGAATCAAACATTTCTGATTTAAATTGGTTGAGATATCCTTTTTCATCATATTTGATCAAAATTTGGTTGAGTGTATGACGTCATCACTTTGCTAATTTGCATATTTTAAAAACTTGAATATCTCTGGAACAAAAAGAGATATTTGAAAATAGTAAACAGCATTTTTCTTCTCATGCAGGCTACTTGTTTATGCTTTAAAATGGCTTTCATAGAAAAGATGCGATTTTCATCATAGTGGCACTTTAATAAGCAGGAATTGATATCAAATAATCCAAATTGTACATGCATCAATCCAAAGCTGAATAGCAACAAGCCAATTCTATGTTCCAAATTGGGAATGCATCCAACCGAAGCTGAAGGGCATAAACCCGTTTCGGGTATCATGCAGCCAGTCAAAATCAGTCAAAATGCAGAAAGGCATACTGAGTGGTAAATGACATAACGCAAATAGGCATAACGCGAAGAGACTTAACGCAAAAAGGCATAACGCAAATAGGCTCTGAATGGCGAATTTGAGCGATTTGGTGAGTTTTGCATTACTGTTACTATACGTTATAAGAAGGAGACAAGGGTGGAAAGCTCATTTTTGACCGGTCCAGCGCAAAGCTGATTTTCACCAGAAATCGAACACCAGATAAACTGAAAGGTTGATCGCTTCTTCTCGTGGCATAGGCCTTTATCACGCAATGCTGAAACAAAAGATTTTGCCCGTCTAACCTCTCATCCAGTGCGAGGCTGGACGAGCAAAAACAAAGCTTTTTGTTCTCCTGGGACTCAAAATGGCCACCATGTGATAAAGGTCTATTCAATCAAAGATCCATTCAAAATCCAAGGGTTAGCCGCCAAATAATTTTCGAGAAATGCGGCTTTCGAAGCGATCAGCATCCACGGCACGGATTTCGGGTGCCAAGGAGCAACCGTCACTCTGTTTGCTCCACGCTGATTGGATGATGCTAAACAATGCCCAGTTACAAATGCCTCATGTGGAAGGGGAGACAGGGGCAAATTCGTGCCAGCAATTCATCTACTGACTAGCCTGTAACACAGCAAAAAAAGCATTTTTGGTAATGAGTAAAGGTGACTCACCTTATGAGTAAAGTATTCATTTTACTCAATATCTTGAGTTAGCTTACTCACAACATGAGTTAGATTTTTTACTCAGCATAGTGAGTTGAAGCAACTCAATATTTTGAGTAAACTAAGTGTGACTCAGATTTACTCAAACATGTGAGTAAATACTTACTCACTGATTGAGTGAGTATTTTTGTCTCATTACACAAAACTGTGACTCAATTTTATTACTAAACACACTGAGTAAATTAACACTTTTTCTTGAGTAATTTGACCGTGAGTCAAACGATGGAGTAAAAATACTCTCAGAGCGGAACTCGGCTTTTCGGCAGTCTTTAAGATATAACATGACTCAGTCTATTAGTACATTGTTGAGTGTTTTCTGTTGTACAAGACCATATTTATACTGTGCATGTATTTTTTTTTCCATGTGCACCATGTGAACAGTCTGCATTGAATGATTGTCTTGAATCATGAAGCGAACTTGCGAAAAGTTCGACTACAATCGCTGTATGCCGCTGTATGTTATCGAAATATTGGGCTCTTGGCTATGAATAAACTTTGTGTTGTAAGAGCCTCTTGAAAGAATGGTCAAGAAATTCGTTGCAAAAATGTGCAAGGAGACATAATACGTGCCGTTTATTTCCACAAATGGTTTCTATTTTTCCCGCGACTGTGACCTCAAACAGCGGGAGGAGAGTATAAACGTCACACAACACCGGAACGAACACAGATCACGTGGATTTCTCGACCAATGGTTGACCAAGAAAAGAGGCGCCATTGATGTCGTTGCTCGAACAAAGGTCGGTCTCTTTTGCACTCGTCGTTCTTGACTGAGGAGTACTCACGATTCTGTCCGTGTGTTCTTGTGATCCTACTTTTAAACAGCAAGCAGTTATGGCAATTTCAGCATAATCGGTTGACGAAGTTCGGTCATGGCACACTGACAACGGCTTTGCTGCAGATACATTTGAATACGCCAGGAAATTTTACGGTGAGTGGATCTCAACAAAGGTCAACTGCTTTGTTTAGCAGAATGTCTATGAATTCTCATTAAGCCTCGAAGTCCCCGTTAACTCTAAACGTGTCCTCGTATTCGATTTCTTTGTAATATCTCGTGCTTTCAAGTTTTAAGTTTACGAGAATCATTACTAAAGCTAAGCAGTTTATTGAAAATTTATGTCTGAAATCGATCGCATGGCGTTCAATGTATATGATCACGTGGTTATAAATGGCGGGAAGTAAGTTTTGTTTCGGCACGATATAAAGTCTTGATTGCTTCTTAGTGAGTCTGCAATTTCTTATTTAGGCTCACTTTGAGCTGACAAGACTGAAACAGTTTTCTGTGTACAGATTTGATTTTTTTTTAGTCCAAAACTAATCTGAAATCATACAGTATTTTTTTGAGGTTAAAGTTGGAGCCTATTTAAATAAGAATATTTGCTCTTGGAACCATTTAATTTGCTCTACCTCCTAGCTGGCAGATAGCATATAATAGGCTCAAGTTTAAAATAACAAAAAACAGTAGTGTTTTTGATAATTTCGAAAGTTAGGGTTGAAATGCCAAAAGAGAGTGTTGTTTGCCCTCCAGCTATAGGAATACTGTATATAAATCGGGTTTCGACAAAACGCTGACCCCCGGTCAACTGACCCCTTACTGACCCCCTACTGACCCCCTTACTGACCCCCCTACTGACCCCCTATAAAATCAATGGGAAAATGAAAATTGAAAAAAGCCCAGAACTACCAATGGGACCCGATTCAAGTTCATCAATAAATTTAGCTTACCTGAAACTTTCAAGATGGCAGACGAGTTGCAGATTTCCGACTCTTGTTCTCCTTAACTGTTTATTGGAGGTTTTGTTGACGGAAAATCGAGCGCAGAATAAGATTGAATACCATCAAATATTGCTTTCGTACGCATTGGGAAATGAAGCAAAGAGAGACACTGACAAATGAACAGGCTCGCGAAAGGATCGCGATGATGGTAAATAAAATAGACAGGCCAAACACGACTCCTACGGTTCGTGGCATTTGTACATTTGCCGTTTATTTTTCGGTCTTTCGACCTTTTTGTCGCTTCATTCTTGTTTATGAAGGGCATTTGGTATTGTATTGTAAGGAGAAAAACTAGAGCCATTAGATCGTTCTACAGCAAATTTATGAGGTCATAGGTCTGCATGATTTCCGCTGTTATCTGCGTCTTGCTTCGTTTAGTTTGACACCTCTATAATTTGCCATTTGTTAGTGTATATTGTTTAGCTCATTTCTGTTGCAAGATATGTTTCTAAGTCTCCAAGTATTTGCTTTCGGGCGACAAAATATGACGTTTACCGTGCATGAGTTGCTAACTTGCATTCTAAATTGTGACGCCGGGTCCGGCTATGATTAGAATTGTTTGCAAGTGCAGCAGATAGATTCTTGTCACGGGTATCATATTTGCCTTCCTATGTTTTTCTTTGGAGACGCTATAGCTTTGCTTCGGGAAAGCTATACGCTTATCTAAAGAAATTCTTTTTGTTTCTTACAGCTATCTGATCGAGCTTATGTTTCTGGTGCTCGATGTGTAGGTTTAGTCCTCCTTTTATCGTTCTGCTACCACAGGATTTAAATATAGCTCTGTGCGCTCAAGTCTGTTGACTGTGTTGCGTATTCTGTATGCCATTATTCGGCTTAGTTCAGGCAAGACCATGGTTTCGATCCTCCATGTGGATCTCATCAGTTGCCGGTATTTCTAAGAAACTCTGTACGTCTGAAGTTGCTAGCGCAACTCGTACAGAAGTGAGAATGTTAGACATTCTGCGGCTTGGCATAGACTTCTCGTGGTGCGTTTTATATGCCCTTGTGACGGATCGAAAATCCCTGGTTTCTATTGGCTATAATAGCTAGCCAATGGCGTAATGTACTTTTCGATCCTTACTTTTTTGAAGCTCGACCTCGTTATTTTGTGTTTCTTTGACGGCATTTTTCTAGATTTCTGATGCACTCGATGGCTGATCTACAGTTTGGAACTATCTTGATATAAACGCACATGTTCGTTTTGCAAACCCCATCTTAAAATTGGAGTTGATGCTACATATTGAGTGCGTAACTTTTGCTTTATGTTCCTTGAAGTTAGGTGAGTGCTGCTATGTCTCGCACGATGTAGGACGGGGCTCTGTCAAAACAATATCGCAAATGATGGTAAATAAAATAGACAGGCCAAACACGACTCCTACGGTTCGTGGCATTTGTACATTTGCCGTTTATTTTTCGGTCTTTCGACCTTTTTGTCGCTTCATTCTTGTTTATGAAGGGCATTTGGTATTGTATTGTAAGGAGAAAAACTAGAGCCATTAGATCGTTCTACAGCAAATTTATGAGGTCATAGGTCTGCATGATTTCCGCTGTTATCTGCGTCTTGCTTCGTTTAGTTTGACACCTCTATAATTTGCCATTTGTTAGTGTATATTGTTTAGCTCATTTCTGTTGCAAGATATGTTTCTAAGTCTCCAAGTATTTGCTTTCGGGCGACAAAATATGACGTTTACCGTGCATGAGTTGCTAACTTGCATTCTAAATTGTGACGCCGGGTCCGGCTATGATTAGAATTGTTTGCAAGTGCAGCAGATAGATTCTTGTCACGGGTATCATATTTGCCTTCCTATGTTTTTCTTTGGAGACGCTATAGCTTTGCTTCGGGAAAGCTATACGCTTATCTAAAGAAATTCTTTTTGTTTCTTACAGCTATCTGATCGAGCTTATGTTCTGGTGCTCGATGTGTAGGTTTAGTCCTCCTTTTATCGTTCTGCTACCACAGGATTTAAATATAGCTCTGTACACTCAAGTCTGTTGACTGTGTTGCGTATTCTGTATGCCATTATTCGGCTTAGTTCAGGCAAGACCATGGTTTCGATCCTCCATGTGGATCTCATCAGTTGCCGGTATTTCTAAGAGACTCTGTACGTCTGAAGTTGCTAGCGCAACTCGTACAGAAGTGAGAATGTTAGACATTCTGCGGCTTGGCATAGACTTCTCGTGGTGCCTTTTATATGCCCTTGTGACGGATCGAAAATCCCTGGTTTCTATTGGCTATAATAGCTAGCCAATGGCGTAATGTACTTTTCGATCCTTACTTTTTTGAAGCTCGACCTCGTTATTTTGTGTTTCTTTGACGGCATTTTTTTAGATTTCTGATGCACTCGATGGCTGATCTACAGTTTGGAACTATCTTGATATAAACACACATGTTCGTTTTGCAAACCCCATCTTAAAATTGGAGTTGATGCTATATATTGAGTGCGTAACTTTTGCTTTATGTTCCTTGAAGTTAGGTGAGTGCTGCTATGTCTCGCACGATGTAGGACGGGGCTCTGTCAAAACAATATCGCAAATGATGGTAAATAAAATAGACAGGCCAAACACGACTCCTACGGTTCGTGGCATTTGTGCATTTGCCGTTTATTTTTCGGTCTTTCGACCTTTTTGTCGCTTCATTCTTGTTTATGAAGGGCATTTCGTATTGTGTTGTAAGGAGAAAAACTAGAGCCATTAGATCGTTCTACAGCAAATTTATGAGGTCATAGGTCTGCATGATTTCCGCTGTTATCTGCGTCTTGCTTCGTTTCGTTTGACACCTCTATAATTTGCCATTTGTTAGTGTATATTGTTTGGCTCATTTCTGTTGCAAGATATGTTTCTAAGTCTCCAAGTATTTGCTTTCGAGCGACAAAATATGACGTTTACCGTGAATGAGTTGCTAACTTGCATTCTAAATTGTGACGCCGGGCCCGGCTATGATTAGAACTGTTTGCAAGTACTGCAGATAGATTCTTGTCACGGGTATCATATTTGCCTTCCTACGTTTTTCTTTGGAGACGCCATAGCTTTGCTTCGAGAAAGCTATATGCTTATCTAGAGAAATTCTTTTGTTTCTTGCAGCTATCTGATCGAGCTTATTTGGTGCTCGATGTATAGGTTTAGTCCTCCTTTGATCGTTCTGCTACCACAGGATTTAAATATAGCTCTGTACACTCAAGTCTGTTGACTGTGTTGCGTATTCTGTATGCCATTATTCGGCTTAGTTCAGGCAAGACCATGGTTTCGATCCTCCATGTGGATCTCATCAGTTGCCGGTATTTCTAAGAGACTCTGTACGTCTGAAGTTGCTAGCGCAACTCGTACAGAAGTGAGAATGTTAGACATTCTGCGGCTTGGCATAGACTTCTCGTGGTGCCTTTTATATGCCCTTGTGACGGATCGAAAATCCCTGGTTTCTATTGGCTATAATAGCTAGCCAATGGCGTAATGTACTTTTCGATCCTTACTTTTTTGAAGCTCGACCTCGTTATTTTGTGTTTCTTTGACGGCATTTTTTTAGATTTCTGATGCACTCGATGGCTGATCTACAGTTTGGAACTATCTTGATATAAACACACATGTTCGTTTTGCAAACCCCATCTTAAAATTGGAGTTGATGCTATGTATTGAGTGCGTAACTTTTGCTTTATGTTCCTTGAAGTTAGGTGAGTGCTGCTATGTCTCGCACGATGTAGGACGGGGCTCTGTCAAAACAATATCGCAAATGATGGTAAATAAAATAGACAGGCCAAACACGACTCCTACGGTTCGTGGCATTTGTGCATTTGCCGTTTATTTTTCGGTCTTTCGACCTTTTTGTCGCTTCATTCTTGTTTATGAAGGGCATTTCGTATTGTGTTGTAAGGAGAAAAACTAGAGCCATTAGATCGTTCTACAGCAAATTTATGAGGTCATAGGTCTGCATGATTTCCGCTGTTATCTGCGTCTTGCTTCGTTTCGTTTGACACCTCTATAATTTGCCATTTGTTAGTGTATATTGTTTGGCTCATTTCTGTTGCAAGATATGTTTCTAAGTCTCCAAGTATTTGCTTTCGAGCGACAAAATATGACGTTTACCGTGAATGAGTTGCTAACTTGCATTCTAAATTGTGACGCCGGGCCCGGCTATGATTAGAACTGTTTGCAAGTACTGCAGATAGATTCTTGTCACGGGTATCATATTTGCCTTCCTACGTTTTTCTTTGGAGACGCCATAGCTTTGCTTCGAGAAAGCTATATGCTTATCTAGAGAAATTCTTTTGTTTCTTGCAGCTATCTGATCGAGCTTATTTGGGGCTCGATGTATAGGTTTAGTCCTCCTTTGATCGTTCTGCTACCACAGGATTTAAATATAGCTCTGTACACTCAAGTCTGTTGACTGTGTTGCGTATTCTGTATGCCATTATTCGGCTTAGTTCAGGCAAGACCATGGTTTCGATCCTCCATGTGGATCTCATCAGTTGCCGGTATTTCTAAGAGACTCTGTACGTCTGAAGTTGCTAGCGCAACTCGTACAGAAGTGAGAATGTTAGACATTCTGCGGCTTGGCATAGACTTCTCGTGGTGCCTTTTATATGCCCTTGTGACGGATCGAAAATCCCTGGTTTCTATTGGCTATAATAGCTAGCCAATGGCGTAATGTACTTTTCGATCCTTACTTTTTTGAAGCTCGACCTCGTTATTTTGTGTTTCTTTGACGGCATTTTTTTAGATTTCTGATGCACTCGATGGCTGATCTACAGTTTGGAACTATCTTGATATAAACACACATGTTCGTTTTGCAAACCCCATCTTAAAATTGGAGTTGATGCTATGTATTGAGTGCGTAACTTTTGCTTTATGTTCCTTGAAGTTAGGTGAGTGCTGCTATGTCTCGCACGATGTAGGACGGGGCTCTGTCAAAACAATATCGCAAATGATGGTAAATAAAATAGACAGGCCAAACACGACTCCTACGGTTCGTGGCATTTGTGCATTTGCCGTTTATTTTTCGGTCTTTCGACCTTTTTGTCGCTTCATTCTTGTTTATGAAGGGCATTTCGTATTGTGTTGTAAGGAGAAAAACTAGAGCCATTAGATCGTTCTACAGCAAATTTATGAGGTCATAGGTCTGCATGATTTCCGCTGTTATCTGCGTCTTGCTTCGTTTCGTTTGACACCTCTATAATTTGCCATTTGTTAGTGTATATTGTTTGGCTCATTTCTGTTGCAAGATATGTTTCTAAGTCTCCAAGTATTTGCTTTCGAGCGACAAAATATGACGTTTACCGTGAATGAGTTGCTAACTTGCATTCTAAATTGTGACGCCGGGCCCGGCTATGATTTGAACTGTTTGCAAGTACTGCAGATAGATTCTTGTCACGGGTATCATATTTGCCTTCCTACGTTTTTCTTTGGAGACGCCATAGCTTTGCTTCGAGAAAGCTATATGCTTATCTAGAGAAATTCTTTTGTTTCTTGCAGCTATCTGATCGAGCTTATTTGGGGCTCGATGTATAGGTTTAGTCCTCCTTTGATCGTTCTGCTACCACAGGATTTAAATATAGCTCTGTACACTCAAGTCTGTTGACTGTGTTGCGTATTCTGTATGCCATTATTCGCTCACAAGCGGACATATAAAACGCACCACGACAAGTCTATGCCAAGCCGCAGAATGTCTAACATTCTCACTTCTGTACGAGTTGCGCTAGTAACTTCAGACGTACAGAGTTTCTTAGAAATACCGGCAACTGATGAGATCCACATGGAGGATCGAAACCATGGTCTTGCCTGAACTAAGCCGAATAATGGCATACAGAATACGCAACACAGTCAACAGACTTGAGCGTCAAGAGCTATATTTAAATCCTGTGGTACCAGAACGTTCAAAGGAGAAATAAACCTATACATCGAGCACCAGAAACATAAGCTCGATCAGATAGCTGCAAGAAAAATAAGAATTTCTCTAGATAAGCGTATAGCTTTCCCGAAGCAAAGCTATAGCGTCTCCAAAGAAAAACATAGGAAGGCAAATATGATACCCGTGACAAGAATCTATCTGCTGCACTTGCAAACAGTTGTAATCATAGCCGGGCCCGGCGTCACAATTTAGAATGCAAGTTAGCAACTCATGCACGGTAAACGTCATATTTTGTCGCTCGAAAGCAAATACTTGGAGACTGAGAAACATATCTTGCAACAAAAATGAGCCAAACAATATACACTCACAAATGGCAAATTATAGAGGTGTCAAACTAAACGAAGAAAGACGCAGATAACAGCGGAAATCATGCAGACCTATGACCTCATAAATTTGCTGTAGAACGATCTAATGGCTCTAGTGTTTCTCCATACAACACAATACGAAATGCCCTTCACAAACAAGAATGAAGCGACAAAAAGGTCGAAAGACCGAAAAATAAACGGCAAATGTACAAATGCCACGAACCGTAGGAGTCGTGTTTGGCCTGTCTTTTATTTACCATCATTTGCGATATTGTTTTGACAGAGCCCCGTCCTACATCGTGCGAGACATAGCAGCACTCACCTAACTTCAAGGAACATAAAGCAAAAGTTACGCACTCAATATATAGCATCAACTCCAATTTTAAGATGGGGTTTGCAAAACGAACATGTGCGTTTATATCAAGATAGTTCCAAACTGTAGATCAGCCATCGAGTGCATCAGAAATCTAAAAAAATGCCGTCAAAGAAACACAAAATAACGAGGTCGAGCTTCAAAAAAGTAAGGATCGAAAAGTACATTACGCCATTGGCTAGCTATTATAGCCAATAGAAACCAGGGATTTTCGATCCGTCACAAGGGCATATAAAACGCACCACGACAAGTCTATGCCAAGCCGCAGAATGTCTAACATTCTCACTTCTGTACGAGTTGCGCTAGTAACTTCAGACGTACAGAGTTTCTTAGAAATACCGGCAACTGATGAGATCCACATGGAGGATCGAAACCATGGTCTTGCCTGAACTAAGCCGAATAATGGCATACAGAATACGCAACACAGTCAACAGACTTGAGCGTCAAGAGCTATATTTAAATCCTGTGGTACCAGAACGTTCAAAGGAGAAATAAACCTATACATCGAGCACCAGAAACATAAGCTCGATCAGATAGCTGCAAGAAAAATAAGAATTTCTCTAGATAAGCGTATAGCTTTCCCGAAGCAAAGCTATAGCGTCTCCAAAGAAAAACATAGGAAGGCAAATATGATACCCGTGACAAGAATCTATCTGCTGCACTTGCAAACAGTTGTAATCATAGCCGGGCCCGGCGTCACAATTTAGAATGCAAGTTAGCAACTCATGCACGGTAAACGTCATATTTTGTCGCTCGAAAGCAAATACTTGGAGACTGAGAAACATATCTTGCAACAAAAATGAGCCAAACAATATACACTCACAAATGGCAAATTATAGAGGTGTCAAACTAAACGAAGAAAGACGCAGATAACAGCGGAAATCATGCAGACCTATGACCTCATAAATTTGCTGTAGAACGATCTAATGGCTCTAGTGTTTCTCCATACAACACAATACGAAATGCCCTTCACAAACAAGAATGAAGCGACAAAAAGGTCGAAAGACCGAAAAATAAACGGCAAATGTACAAATGCCACGAACCGTAGGAGTCGTGTTTGGCCTGTCTTTTATTTACCATCATTTACTATTGTATTTACTCTCGTTATGCGGGCTCTTTGTTTGATTGTTGTTCCCAAGAGAGGCTTTCTTTTAATAGCTTTTGTTTATCTGTTTATATTGCTCTACTGTGCATTATAAATTATCTGTGTGCGTGTTTGTTTTCATTTTTCTATCTTCTTTTACCTCTTTTCGCTGCTACAATCGTGTCGACACTACGTTCACCAATCTAATAATACTTGTCTTTTGTCACACACTTGTTTTTAGATATGGCTAACCGAATTAAAGTAATATCTTTGAATGTAAGGGTTGCGAAATCAAGTCAAGAGAAGATCAATCTTTTCATACCTTAAGAATCAAAAAGCAACATTGTACTGTCTTCAGGAAACTTTTTCCAAGGAAGACGACGAGAGATATGGTCTGCGGAATGGGGAAAGACAAATTATATTTTCCCATGGCTCCGAAACACTCTAGAGGTGTATGTATCTGTCTAAGAATAATTATTGTAAATCAATCCGTGTTGACATTAGATTGTATCTTGATTTTGTATTCTGAAACTTAATGGATCTATAGTGTAATTTGATTGACATAAGTGTCAAAATAGTCTACCATTGTATTGGAAAAGATAAATTTGTAAAATCGAAGCTCATGTATCAGTCGATACGAAAGGTTCGGAGTTGTTAGAGACTGTGAAATGTAAACAGCATATGATGGAGAACGAAATAAAGAATTGTTGAAAGGAGAAAGATACAGTCCTCTTATTGAGTCGAACCAGTGCCGGGATTTCCCGAACATTTGGTCCTTCGAGCTGGATCATGGGAAAGACAAAGACATCTAAAACAGGCAATGGAACGACTTCAGAAACAGAAACGAGAAAGGAGAGCAGAGAAGAGACAGTGCAACTGAGAAGGAGAGAAAGAAAAGGGCATAGAGCGTACCTAAAATACGTCGGCGACGAGTTAAAAGGACTCTTGCAAACGTACAACGAGGAGCAGCGGGCGAAGACCATTCAGTTAAAGGGTACATTATCGGAACTGTTGGACATTACTAAAGAACTTGACGGCGAAATTTTGAGATTGTTAGTCGAAATCGAGGAGGTGTCGGACGAGGGGATAGCGGAGGAGATAAGATGCGCCGGAGACTTGAGGGGAGAGTTTACTGCACTTGTCGCCTCAGCAGAAGAGGCACTCGGTGGAAACTCTCAACCTCCAGCATCACCACAAGAGCCTTCAAGTAACGGGAGCAATAATTCGTCCGGCACAGTTCAAGTTCGATTGCCGAAGTTGGAAGCGAAGCGGTTCGCGGGGCGTGTCGAGGAATGGCAGGAGTTTTGGGACGGTTTCGTAAGCTCCATACACTCCAATCCCAAGCTATCGCCCGTAGACAAGTTTTCTTACTTACGCGGATTACTTGGGGGAACAGCACGTACGGCTATAGCGGGATTGGCCTTAACGGAGGCAAATTATGAGGCCGCCATCGACCTGTTAAAGCGGCGATTCGGGAAGAAAAGTACAATCGAACGAGCCCACGTGAACGACCTTTTAAAGATTCAGGCTGTTTTTAATGAAAGGGATATTGGTGGCCTTCGCCGATTGTACGACTTGGTGGAAGTCCACCATCGAGGCCTTCAGGCGCTCGGAGTGGACGCCGCTACATATCAAGGGATTGTTGTGCCGGCCATCTTGAACAAGATACCAGAGGCCATACGATTGCAGATAACCAGAGGGAAGAACCATGAGGAGTGGAAAATGGACGAAATGCTAGCTGAACTGTTGTGTGAGCTGGAGCTGAGAGAGGAAAATTCATTCAGAAGCGACAAGAACTTTACGCGTGAGCCGCGTGAGAAAGATCAAAGAAAATTTGGGGGCGGACCCCCAACAGCCAACGCCCTGTTAGCAAAGACATGGGACAATCTGTGTGCTTATTGTAAGGGCGAACATGCCCATGAACATTGTATGAACGTTACTTCTGTTGAGGAAAGGAAGCTCCTTTTACGTAAGTACGGACGATGCTTTATTTGTGCTAAGAAAGGGCATATTTCCCGTGATTGTGCCACTAAAATTGTATGTAATGTTTGTAAGAAAGGGTGTCATCATGTTTCCATTTGTGTTGACTATGTGGGTCACAACGCATACCAGGCGCCGCGTCAGCCTAGGCCCGCAAACAATGGTGATTATGATATCTCGCCAAGTGTCAATCACGCGCATGCCAGTCATGCCAGTCCCGCCCTTCACGTGGGATTAGTTGGGAGGGTTGCATTACAAACAGCCCAAGCAGTTATTACGGGGAGCAAACATTCGAGGGTTCGGGTTTTATTCGACGCGGGTAGCCATAAGTCCTTTATAACTACTAGAGCTGTACAGTTAGCGGGGTTGCAGGAGGTGCGAAGGGAATGGATCGAAATTAGCACCTTTGGGCAGCAAACGAGGGATAGTGGGTTGAGGGGTCTGCATGAGTTTGATGTGTTCCCTTTACAGGGGGGGGATGGGATTAGGATCGAGGCCTATGAGGTACCCAGTATCACGCAAATACGAAATGAGCACATTGAGAAAAGGAAAGCCGAGTACCCCCATCTCCAGGGCTTGTGGTTCTCGGATGTCAATCGGGATAGGGAGATTCTCGATGTAGACCTGCTCATTGGGGCGGATTTTCTCTGGTCCTTTCAAGGGGGGAGAACGGTAAGGGGGGAGCCAGGTGAACCCGTCGCCGTAGAAACCCACCTGGGTTGGGTCTTGTCAGGGCCCCTGAAGGGAGTTTGTGATGATTCACAGATAAATGTCCACCTTCACCTTGTGGGTAACAGTTTGTCACGCAATGAAGAGGCGTTTGTTGATAATCGAGAATTGGAAGATAGCGCAAGGAAGCTGTGGGACTTCGAGACACTCGGAATTCGGGAAGGGGATCAAGTCCACGAAGCCTTGAAGGACGCGATTGTGTTTAACGGAAACAGATACGAAGTCTCTCTACCATGGAAACAGGGACATGGGCCCCTGCCGACCAATTATCACAACAGCTTGAGACGGCTAAAAGGTCAATTAGGACGGTTAAAGAGTGACCCCACAGTTCTGAATGCATATGAAGGGATCATAAAGGAACAAGAAGAGGTTGGAATAGTCGAGCGAGTGACGGAGTTAGAAACGACTGAGAAGATTCATTATCTCCCGCATCACGCAGTCATCCGGAAAGACGCCAAGACGACCAAGGTCAGGGTCGTGTACGACGCATCGTCTAAAGAGGGAAAAAGGGGTGTGTCGCTGAATGATTGCCTTCATGTGGGACCTGCGTTAACACCACTGCTGTATGAAATTCTAATTCGTTTTCGAGAGAAGCGCGTTGCGTTAGTTGGTGATATTGAAAAGGCATTTCTCAATATCGTTGTAAACAAACGTGACAGGGATTGTTTGAGGTTTCTCTGGGTAAATAGTGTTGACAGCGAGCAATTAGAGCCCATTGTTTACAGGTTTTGTCGTGTTGTTTTTGGAGTTAATTGTTCACCATTCCTACTCAATGCAACACTGCAATATCATCTTGATTCGTTTATTGAGCTAGATCCTGAGTTTGTTCGTATCATGAAGAAGAGTTTTTACGTCGATGATCTCGTTTCTGGAAGGAGAGACACGCAGGAGGCAGATGAGTTGTATGACAAGGCGAAAACGAGACTCGCTCTCGGTGGGTTCAAATTAAGGAAATGGTTAACGAACAGCGGGGAGTTGAGGGCCAAAATAGAACAACGTGAATTGCGTGACGAGACAGACGTAAACAAAGAAGTCGAAAGCGCCGACGAGAGTTATGCCAAGGAGACCCTTGGAGCGAAAGCGGGAATGAAGAATGAAAGGGTGCTTGGACAGTCGTGGAATTGTGAAAACGATGTGTT
>JAHPZR010003472.1:42500-49971 GCA_019787425.1 Platygyra sinensis | reverse complement strand
AAAGTCACAACTGAATTTTCCCCCATATCCACCCTGTTCTATGTCTGTCCATGTTGTCGTGTCTCGCACGTTATCCTTGGTAGCTTCAGATATGAACTTAGGGGGGTCCTATAGCTTATCACTCCTATCCATGCAAAGTGGTTTAAAAGTATTTTACAGTTAAATCTATCAGAGAAAAAAAGGAAACTTTTTTTCAGGACATACATCATTCTAGAAATAGTGCAAAAATACAGACAATTTCAATGTCGTGTTGTTGAACTTTTGTATTTACATTTCTAGTGTAAACCAGATGCTAGTTGTAATGTGGAGTCTCACTGTACCTCCAAAATAGTTTACATTTCAGAAGAAAACATAAAATAAGCCTTGCTTGGTTGAGAGTTTTTTGTCACTTCGTTTAAATCCATTTGTAGTTATAACACCAGACCAACAACAGCGAATGATGCGAACTTCGCTTGTGACGAACATTGTAACTTCCCAACGAAATTCGGCTGTGAAATTCACAACATTGTTTTAAAGTTCACGATTTGATTGACAACTATGTAATGAAATTGTCAAGTTTGTAGCGAACTTCGGGAATTTCAAACAAACTTCGGAAGCCATTTGTCAAAAGTTTTGTGAAACGCACTGTAAGGACCAACTATGTGCACATGGCTGTAGCACTAATGATTTAATAGAAAACCCCTACAAATCATACATTTTCTTGTCCATGTGTCAATGCTGTAGTTTCTGAGATTCTCACTGGTTACTTTTTAAGTTTAGTATTGTAGACAATGGTTATTTTTTGTTTCAAATTTTTGGTCTTAGCTTTGCATTTTCATCATTTACATTGAAGTTTATCACCTTTTTAATGTTAGTGTATTTATTTTTTGTTTGCCCTACTATCTGTGACATGAATGGGTCCCTGTTGAAAAATACTTAATACCAAGTGTATAGTTATGAATTCTGAGTTTGCAAAGGCTATCAGTCAGATCAATTCTTTTTGGATTACATGTACAGACTGTGCATGTAAATTATAAACCTACTTCATTAATCTTGTTTCAGCATGTGATGTTCTTGAAATTGAAGAAAGTGTGTGTTTATGTGTTTCAGATTTTGGTTGACACGGTTTGGGCCTTGTCATATCTGACAGATGGTGGCAACCATCAAATCCAGGTAAGAATGTTTCAGGTGTTTAGCACAAAGTGTTCATTCTGATAAATATTAACAATTGTTTCTAATGATGTAGGTAACAACATTTACAATAAATTAGCTGTTATACAGATGTGAACTGTCAACAAATAATGTACAAATGAGAGCGCTCTAAATAGCAAGCCATTATTTCTGAGGCATCTCTTGTTTTCACAGAAAGTTGGGAAAGGAACAAAAAAATTAACAGTGAACCTTGTACCAAGATTCTTTGTTTGCCTTGACCAGGGATCAGGAAGTGCATGACACTGGAAAGGAGGCTTTGTTGATTGTGCTAGCATAATTTTTGGCATAATTGCAAACTGTGTATAGTTTTTAGCATTTATCTAAATTTAGCACTGCTAGCATGCTTTTGTAACCTTCACGACATCTTAATTTTATTTTTAATATACTTCTTTTTACTTGATCTGTTTCTAAAACTTGTGTTACTGTTGTCCCCAGGCCACCTGGTGTAAGTGTGATATTTCTTGGTCTTAGATTGGTCTTCAGTTTGATTAGATACAAATAGGGCAGGGTTTGTAAACTCTTGCCTTATTTGGAATCTAGATAAATAAACCATACAGTCAGACTTGAAACAAACAAGTTAATTTGACTAATGATATGTAGCCTGCGTAACTGGCAAGATTTTGCGTGCAAGTATTTTTGTTTTGGTAGCAAAGCCGTTAACACGAGTGGCGAAGCCGTGAGAGGATTGGTAAAGAGTCATGGTGGGTTACCATCCTGGGCAGATGTATGGCAAGTCGCACAATCTTTCTTCCCAAGATTGCATATGAGCTTGAGGGATGGCTATATAGTAGGCTATATATAGGTATGCTGATACCAAAGGAGTCTGACGGTAGAATATTCTGCAGGTTGTTATTGAAAGTGGAGTTGTGCCTTCCCTTATCCCTTTGTTGAGTCATGCGGAAATCAAACTGCAGGTAACTTGTGAGATATTACACCAAACAATATTTTTTAAACCGTTGAAATGTCTTGGGCAGCTATCAGCTAACATATCACCAGAAATGGGACATATCTAATTTTGAACAAAAAATCCTGTTCCTAATCTAGCTTGTGCACTTTTTATGCTTATTGTAGAAACCAAGTATTAAACTTTCTTTTCTCACACCTAATAACTGTAGGCTGACTAGAAAATCTTTGGTTACTTCAGTCTCCAGACTTGTATTGTACATTTTCTTTCTTGTATTACATTTCACTGTTATAAAATTGTAAATGTACGAGTAAATAAAAATATTATCATTATCATTATCATTATCATTATCATTATTATTATTATCATTATTATTATTATCATTATTATTATCATTATCATTATTATCATCATCATTATTATCATTATTATCATTATCATTATCATTATCATTATCATTATCATTATTAGTAATAGTAATTAGACCGAGTGGAGTACAATTCAGGGAGTAATCGAGCGAGTAATTTCAAAATTGGACGAGCGCGAAGCGCGAGGCCGATTTGAAATTACGAGCACGATTAGTCCCTGAATTGTACGACACGAGGTCCAATTACTAATTAATCGTATCTATAACAAATTTCAGGAAAAAATGTCTTCTGAGACCTTTTTTTGAGCGAAAACATCTGTAGTGCTTTTCCTAAGTTTTGAAAACTGTAGAAAACTTTGCTAAGGAAGCCATTGAAGCGCGCGTAATTGGCGTGAAAATCACGTGGGTATCCAATTACAGGTGTCCGATTACGAAAAGTTCAAATCGGACAGCTGTAATTGGACACCCACGTGATCGGGCGCCGATTACGTGACAAATAGGCGTGCGGAGAACCAATCATGATCAAGAATTTTGTTATAGGTACGATTATTATTATTATTATTATTATTATTATTATTATTATTATTATTATTATTATTATTATTATTATTATTATTATTGTTATTATTATCATTGTCTTCTTTGGTTTATATCTACGGGGCCTTTGGCTTTGGCTTGTGCTGGGGGCTCGTGGCTGGGTTGCGGATTGTACTGATCACTTGGGGGTCATCTGCCTTGGGATGTGATTGTGTTTGCAGCCCCTGGGCCCCTGGGCCCCTGGGCACCCAACCTCCATTTTTCAGGGTTTAAAATGTAGTAGTATTCATATTAGAACCTAACCAACATTGATTGGAGGAAAACAATGCTCAGATACAAAAATTAAGACAAATCAGTTAAATTTTGTCTAAAATTGTCATAAGGCTAAATAAGTTATAGTGACTTTTTATCAGTACTGCTATGAAGACCTTTTGTTACAATAAAAAGGAGAATTGTGATTGGTTCTCTGAGTGGATCTGTATTTTGCAATATGGCCTGGCACTAGTATAGACCAGTCAGAAATAGTTTTCGGCAAATTGGTTTTTCAAAACATTGTTATTAAAATACTTTGTTGTTATTACAAACCCTCTTCTCTTCAATCCTGTCAATGAGTGCACTCTTGCAGACAAATGGATTCCCGATTAATAAAGGAGCCATTGTAATAAATACATTGCTGAACTGCCCTATTAAGTGTTTTGGGGGGAAATAGGCCATCTGTTTGTTTTGCAAGTTTGTGATTAATTGTTTTTGTTTATCCCTACAGACGGCAGCATTGCGTGCAGTGGGTAACATTGTAACAGGAACAGATGAACAGACACAGGTATGCCTGGCACCCAACCCTTAATATTCCCCCCATACTTAAGGGCACACAGGATATGAGATAAGATAGTCAACAAGGTCCATAGCATCAAGCAGGGGCAAGTGGAATAAACCACCAAAATATAGAAAACTAAAGTAAAATAAAAATCTTGAATTGCATTATCCAATGGTCCAATTTTGAATAAATTCCAATAGACTAGCAGTTTGCTCAAAGGAAATGAGGTACCTCTTGTTATTGTCATTTCAGAGAGCTTGTTTGCTATTTTGTGTTGTTACAGTGTGCTCCGGTACAAGTTTGAGGATGTTTTTATTGTATCTATGATATATTGATAATAAACGATCAAAGATAGTAATTTCTTGTGTTTTACCATATTTTGTGCTTCTTATCTCATGTTTGGAGTTACACTACTGGTACTTGTTTTTTAACGTAGCAATCTACTGGTAATATGTATTTTCGATCTGTTACTTTAGGTTGTTCTCAACAATGATGCTCTGAGTCACTTTCCAGCATTACTTAACCACCATAAGGAAAAAGTAAAAAAGGTCAGTTCTAAAATACAAATACATGTGAGTTGCAGTGGGTAATTACTGCTGAGGCTTGGCTTGTTAGCAATTGCAAAGTTAATCATTTTACTGTTTGTCTTTTTTCTTTTTTTAATAGGAAGCAGTTTGGTTCTTGTCTAACATCACAGCTGGTAATCAAACCCAAGTTCAGGTAAATATCAACCGAGCACTTTTTTCCAATATAATGACTGTTCAATAGTAACTTATTTTGATTGGTATGCGTGAATATTTACGATGCTTATTGCGTCTAAATATAAAAATGCATTGGATACAGAGACTGCTGTGGAAACTGATAAGTAAGCATTTTGGTTTTCAAAAACCAAGATATCCAGATCGGTGAAATTTTGAATGTTGTAGTCATTCTTTCCTTTCCAATTGAGATCTTGCTTCAATAGTTTTGTCGTGTTTTTCCTGCTGGCTTATATCAGCTGTGAGTGACTCTGTCAGTTTGTACCTCAGATGAAATACAATATAACAAGGCAGGCATTGCTTTTGTTGATCAGTCGGTTTTTTTTTATTTACAGGAAATAATTAATGCAGGACTTGTTCCACTTATTATTCAAACGTTAGAAACGGTGAGTGTTTTCTGTCAGGTTGACAAGATATCACAGACATTTACTCAGACAACCAAGTACAAAATTGCGCTCACAAAAATGTTTTGCGTGCTTAATTAGCATTGTACTTTCTTGTGTCAGGTTATTCTCTCTTTTTGCTGAAGCCAAGGTTTAATTATCACAACTTATTTGTTTTCATTTACGCTTGAAGATTAGTTAGTGGGTATTGACCTTCAGTCAGCAGGAAGGTCAGTGGGTCACTTGGGACTAGTGAAGAACGAGGAGCTATTCTGTTAAAATACAAATTATCTGTTCATCATCATCATCACTTTTATTTAGTAACACAGGTTCCTCTAATTGTGATCCATTTTATTTTTCCCATTTATTGAGACAATGTGTCGTTATTGCAACTTCACTACTTGTATCTGTAATAGGACTACATTATCATAATTTGATAACAATAAAATTCACTGGTACAGTAAAAGCCCTGTGATTATGTCTTTAGTGACTTCTTGATGTGTGTACATTAGAACAAATTCTTGTCTTCATACTCGTCGAGCTGAGCTTAACAGTCTTTATCTTGGCATTTACTTTCTTCGTCCTCTGGTGCTTTGATGTCAAAGTTACGACGTTAGCCCAAACCCAAACTGAAGCAATAGATTCGATAGCACTCGGCATCCTGACCTGCCCAATGATGAGGTAATCATAATTTGTGTTTTGTTTTCTTTAGGGTGAATTTCTGACACAGAAAGAGGCAGCATGGGCTATTAGTAATTTCACAGTCAGTGGCAATCCACAGCAGGTGTGAACTTTTTTTGTACTATATTAGCCTATGAAAGTGAAGCATGATCATCGCAGTTAATTTTCCAATTTAACCAACTGGAATGAAGAACCCTGAAAATATCAAGGCTTCAATGGGATTCGAACCTGTGACCTCCGCGATACCAGTGCGATGTTCTACCAACTGAGCCATGAAGCCAGACATTGGGAGCGAGGTCAATTTATTGAGTTCATATCTCCCATGAGGAGTGAAATGATAGGAAGTATATATGAAATAATTCATAGCGGAGCTTCGGCGGCCCAAAGGACCACCAAGCGGAGGCCCATAAGCATATAGGGAAGAAGAAACCCATGAGTTGATTTTCTCATGGTTATCATGGGCAGCGGCATTGCTCGTGGGCGCGTACGCACAACGGCGACGACAACGATGGTGGAGTCGCGCAACATGCGGCCGTAGTCCAAATAATATATAGATTTAGGCAGCCTAAAGCGTAGCTCCTTGGCTAGGTTGTTCAGAGCCCGATTAAGCTAACCCAGGAAAAGGTAGCCTGCGTAGCTGGCGGGATTTCGCGCGCGAGTGCATTTGTTTTGGTTGCGAAGCTGAGAGCGCGAGTGGCGAAGCCGTGAGAGGATTGGTGAAGATTCGAGTTGAGTTCACTCGCGGCTTCGCCGTTCGCGAAATCCTCGCGGGCTTCGCCTGCGACGGAATATTGCGGCCCGCTCGCCCGCTCACGCATCCCGCCAGCTACGCAGGCTAGGAAAAGGTAGAGTTTTGATATGAGTTTTGTAACTTGCGGTGAGGTTTTCTGTTATGATTTTATAATCAGTATATACACAAAACAAAGCAGCAAAAAAGCAGTTGCATAAAAGAAAAAGTTATAACTCGAATAAATTTCAATCCTGGGCTAGCGTTAGCCAGCTTCTGAACAATCCTGCTCTGTTTTAAACACGTTAACCTGACATGAGCCCGCGATCCAATCGAAATCCAGCACTCGGTCAGCGATCAACTTCAAAAAAACACGTGACCTTGATGAGTTGTAGACTTGAGAACTTGGAGGGGTAGGACTTGTTTCCATATCTCAAAATGCTCTTGGATACGTTGTGATGCGTACACAAAGTAAATACTGATTAGGCCTAAGCACTGAAAATACTGATTAGGCCTAAGCGCTGAAAGTACTGATTGGGCCTAAGCACTGAAAATACTGATTAGGATTAGGGTTAGTGGTTAGCTTCTTTATAGGTTCGGGTGTTTGCATTACTACTTAAATCAAATCGAGCTCTTGCAGCGAATCCTCGGTGGTCTAGTGGTTAGGAGAGAAGACCCCCTATCTGACGCGCCGGGTTCGAATCCTTCCCGTCACAACGAAAATTTTTTTTTCCTTTATAATTGAAGAGACTTGCACTAGACAACATTTGTTGTGCAGAAACTAAGTCTCTGTGTTAAGACACTTAAAAAATTTCATGTAAGTGTAAGTGAATAGGGAGAGGGAACTTTGAGATATGGAAACAAGTCTTTACCAACTTGGAGTATGGCCGCCATGTTGCGCGACTCCGTCGCCGCCGTCGTCATCGTGCGTACGCGCCCACGAGCAATGCCGCTGGCCATGATAACCATGAGAAAATCAACTCATGGGTTTCCTTTTCTTTCCTGCTCGGGCCGCCGGAGCACCGCTACTAGGTTGACAGAGACATGCAGCCTTGGTTTACCGTGTACTTCTTTGATATTGGACATCCCTGTTATGATCGATTGACACC
>JAHPZR010003472.1:25000-37500 GCA_019787425.1 Platygyra sinensis | reverse complement strand
ACATGCTGACACGTGTATTAACGTATTGAGGAAGGGTTGTCCGATCAGGAAACACGTTACAGAGTAGCAGGAGATGGACCCAAGTAACCTAGGTGTTAGATTTAAGATCTTATGCGATTGTCAGAGCATATTTGACCGTTTATGAGATGCTTTTTTTAAAAGACGAAAAGCTTACCCGAACGCTGAGCAGTCTGACCCCATCCGCGTAAAGTTATTTTTATAGCGAAGAGTATTTATGTTTCACAGTTACCGTAACTTTTGTAGTTTTAAACATAGTCCTATTGCTTTATTAAGGCTTTTGTATTTCTGTTTTTTGTCATTTACATTTTGTAACTTCAGTGCAGTGTAAACTTGCCGGAAATAGGCGGGGGACATTTCAAAGGTGTTACTGTAGCTGTTATCGTCCTATTGGAGGGAGGATTATTAGAACCTAATGTACTCGATTTTTCCTTTAATTTGGAGCTAATATTCGACTCACTCCACTGTGGTTTGCTTCTGTAGCTTAGTTGTTAGAACATCCTCGGGGTGTCGAGCATAAGTTCGACTCCTGCTGGGCCAGTGCATGTGATTTTTCCAACATTTGTTGTTTATTACACTGTATAGATAGGTATATATTAGAGTTTGCCTCTTTGATGCTAGGTAGCTTGTTTGTTATTGTGTTGCAGCTGGCTGGTGACAGGGCAGATACAATCGCTACCATTATTGAAGAAGCTGGAGGTTAGTACTTATAACAGCATTGTAATGCCTTACAGTTGTGCTCCATCATGGTGCTTCTCTGCCTAGCAGAAGATTTCAGAGAAACTCTGATTGAAATGCACTTGATGTGCGCTCGAGTATATTGTAGCGCTTTATTTAGCAAAAAGCTTTGGGTCAGAAGGTAACCTGTTACTTCGCCCACAAGTCAAGCTGTGATTCTACTGAAAAGTACTTGATTGCATGGAATGTATCGTAAAGACATTTCCCCGAAAATAATAGTTAACAATGTGATCATGAATGTTAGATGCCTTTGACTGTGATAGGTAATTTAGTCCTAAATTCCCTTCAAACAGCAATTTTCAATAATTTCTTTACGAATAGATGACATGTGTACGCGTGCTCAGTTTGTTTTCGCAATTTACCGTACCCAAATTCGTAATTAGCCAATCAGAAGCCAACTCTACTGACCTGATATCCCACGATATCATGGTCACTTTCAAGTAAAGTAATATTACCGTACGATAAACTGCAAAGAGGTTTTGCCAATAAACAAACAACTCGTAATTTAAGATTTAGCTGGTGTTCTGCGGTAGAAAAAAGAAGCGAAAAACGTTCCCGCCGAAACTAAACTGGAAGACGCTCGCCAACTGGGTCGTCAAGCACTTTAAACATTCAGACGGAAACAATGGAGTCGGAGTGACCAAATTTTTCGCTGAATTTGGATTTTAAAAATTTCGAAAATGAAACTCCAAATAAACGAGTTGAAAAGATGTCAAAGTAAAATTATTTTTCATTCATCACTTTTTGCCCGGTTTTTCAGGGTTTGTTGATTCGTATTATTCTCCTTGCAAGCCACTCGGTATAACGCCTGGCAGGTTTTATTACCGTAACGCTTAACTTTGGGTTGAATTTGGTAACAGTAAATTAATCGTACCTGTTTACCAACCAAAACTCGACGAAACTCGCTTGATATACCGTCGAAGCGTACCAAAAAGGTACGATTAGGTATAAATATCGGATTTTTCGAGGCGAGCCATGATTAATTTATTCAGCCTTACTTGGTGGTCTATTATCCAGTAAAGTCTCCATATGTTCCTCCGAAACGTTGGGGAAAACGAGAAAATGTCGTCATTTCGTGGATGACTTCCAGCTATTGTACACTCTTAATTGCTGATAATGTGTGACAGCTCAACCAATCAGATTGCAGCATTTGAATACTACCTACCATTAGTTGGTGCCGTTAGGAAGTTTAAGCGCGCGCACGGTAACTAGAAACTGATGTAATGTTTTGTGTACTTGCACTCGTTGATTCAATGTTTTTAATACGACTTATTATTTTTTTTCACTTCTGATTACCTTCCTTGACTCGACAACGTCTGCGTAAGCTCACTAATAAAGTTACTCATTTCATTTTCACTGAGCATTCGCGACCGATCCCGTATATTTCTGGAGATTTCTCGTCTGACTAGCCTGTGATTGCAGCTCAAGTCATCGCGTCCGGTTTATTTTCAAACTTACTTTTCTCTTTGTGTGGAATTCGAGTTCAGGTTTTCTGTTGCTTGTTTCAAGTAATTTCTTGATTTTAAGGTTACCGTGTATCTTTAGAGGTGTCTCGCGTCCAAGCGATGTAGCGCGTCCAGTTTAAACTGTACACACCTAAACCCTTATATCAAATGAAAGCTTACAGAGTTGGCTATCAAACCACGCCAATAATTTTGAAAGAAAATAAATTGTCGAATCTTGCACGAGCACTAAGTGTGGTATTCTGAATCATCAAAGTGATATTTTGTTTTTCGCCAATTTATTTTTTCCTCGGTTTCATGACATGAAGCGTTAAATAAGTATCTGTGTTTTGCCATATTCAGTTTCAGTGAAAAGTAACAGAACATATTCCAAATAGGACTTAGCAAAATATGGAGTGATCGTAGAAAAATCGCTCTAGGTGGAAAAATATTTGGAAATAAAAAGTCGCAGACACGTTATTGTTGGTTTTATGTCAAACTAGCCACTGTTTAAATTTGCGGGCAAACGAAAAAAATCCCTTACTTGTAGCTTTCAAAAGGTCCCAGAAGATGATTCAAACTCTCACATTTTAAGGAATTCATTTTATTTGAAACTTCTTGGGATATTGTGATAGCCATCTCTATGAACTTTAATTCAGTGTAGGGATTTGGGTATCTACAGTTTAAACTGGACGCGCTACATCGCTTGCATGCGGGACGCCTAAAGGTATATTACTGTATATGGTAACCTTAAGTATGAACGGGCCGCAAGAGGTATTTAAAGTGCCCCTGTGACAAAAAATAAATTATTTTTTTTCTTTGGATTTCAAAACTATGTTCACTAAACACTAAGGCCCCGTCCACACTAGTCCGTTTTCAAACGAAAACAGAGCTGTTTTGCTCCGTTTTCAAAAAGATTTGCGTCCACACTTATCGTTTTCGTATCGTTTTCGCCCGTCCACACGCCGTATCCGTTTGAAAACGCTTTTATACCCTCAGTGCGCATGATCAAATGAACTCGACCCATGTGCATTACAATATATCGGTCTGGGAAATTGGCGCCATTTTGGATACGGTCGAATGGTCTCGCGCCTGGTCGTGTCTCATTTGATGACGTCACCGTATTCAGATAGCATCGTTTTCTCCGTCCACACTAGAAAACAGCGTTTTCAAAAAGCATCGTTTTCAAATCGCTCCACTCTGGAGAGCGTTTTCGAATGGCTCCGTTTTCGGTGATCGTTTTCGGCGTTGTAGTGTGGACGATAGCCGTATCCGGGGCAAAACAGCTCCGTTTTCGTTTGAAAACGGATTAGTGTGGACGGGTCCTAAGTGACCCAAGTTTTAATCCTTGATTTAAAAAAGGCACCTGTTTATTTTAACTGGAACTTTCCTATTTAATGATCCGCCATTACTAAATTTGAGTTCTTGAGAGACCTGGATCGCGGAGAAAATGACGTCAAAGGCTCACTAGTTTAAGAATGCCATGCGTGTGTACGCTGCAGAATTAATATGCAGCAGGGGAGTTTTAGGCTTTCACACTTTTAAACTCGCACTTTGCATACATAATAAGCTGCGTTTACACGCTGAAATTTTAAGCTGGTGAGCCTTTGACATCACTTTTCCCGGATCCAACCCTCTGAGGTCAAATCGGTCAGGTTTGAACGTGAGTAATGGCGGATCGTGAAATCCAAAACTTACACTCAAAGTAAACAGCCTTTGGATAAAAATGAAAGGTCAGAATTTTGCCAGTCAAGTGTTAAGCAGACACACTTTCAGAATCTCAAGAAAAAAAGGAAGTGATTTTTTTTGATCACAGGGGCACTTAAACTATCGCATTCATCATCAGTTTTTTCCCAGAATTCGACACAAAGTTCAAAATACTGTTCTAGCGGGGAAAATTTAGTCATGTTCCTTTATTCTTGCACCTTTGTTCGTTATAATGATACTTTGTGCGGTATAATATAGGAACTTTTTTATATGTGTATTATGTTTTTCTTCCTAACGTTATTAATATTGCCCTTCAGGTTTAGACAAAATTGAATTCCTTCAGCAACACGAAAACGAAGAAATCTATAAGCTTGCCTTTGGAATAATCGATCATTACTTCTCAAATGAGGTACGTTATTTTTTTTGGTCCATTAATTCGAGAGAGGTTTCAGTCTTTCGCGGAAGGAAAAAATCAGGATTTGAGCAACATATGGCCGTCAGTGTGGAGTGGTTTAAGAAGAAGTGTCAAATGAATTTTATCGGATCCAGCTTCAGTCCAAACACTTCACTGTTTAACATCAACAATGCCATTATATGGAAGCCGAAAATCTCCCCAATCTTGTGCATGTCATATTTAAAATGTTTTTTGTTTAAGTTCACGATTATTCATGTATATCGAAGACTGGCTTTTAAACCTGATGAGTGCCAAAATAACAAAACAAAGGAAAGTTACCAACTTTGATATAGAACAATTCTTTCACTTTTATTTCGTTTAACATTTACTGCTTGTGGTAGGCAGCGGCTGTTTGGATTTCCGTGACAGATCTCTTGCGCCATTCTACAGCGCTGTGATCTCTGACCGATAGCAGTATTTTTGATTCAGGAAGCTCATCACTGATAGGAACACTTGTTACTTGCTTGCTGTTGTTTTACTCGCGCGTTAAAGAAGACTCACAAGAAATGTTTCGATGCAAAGCAAAACTCGACACAACTTTTAAAATTGATCATGCGTGTGATCAAGTTTCGCAGGGAACTATAATTCTCATACTTATATCTCGTTGGGATTTTCGGGAAGATTGATTTGAATTAGTTTTGTCAACTTGGTAACATTTTGGACAAGGATTGTATCAGGGTGGCACACACGTCTAACAGAGCAGAAATTCCACACGTCACAGAGCGGTTGATATGATGTGTTTGCGGTTCACTGCAACTCTTTCATGGTAATAGCCATGTTTAATACGCTTGACCAAGCAAACACTGTCTGAGATGTAGACCTCATGGCGTCAGATTTGATTTAGTCTGTTAGTGTTTGCATGTGGTTCTTTGTGAAACTTACTCGCTGACTAGTTCGCCACTTATTAAATCAGCTCGCTATGCATAAACAATGGGAAACACTCACAATGGCAATGGTATGGTGATACGCTTAGTGAAGCAAACTCGACGATTTATTTATTTAGCTAGGTGAGAAAATGATTGGACATTGCTTATGCAGGTAACTTTTGCAGACCTGTCTGTTGAACAAGATTGGAACCCGCGTGTGCGTGGATCCCGCGTGTACGTGTGGCTGAGCTTGGCTTGTCTTTGTCTCTTCCCATGAACCTAAGTCACGTGGTTTGTGTACTTATTTCCCGTCGTTTGGTCAGGAGATGTTATAATCTTACATTATAGCAACAAAAGAAGAGTGGCGGCACGCTTGCTGAGGATTATTGGTCATAATACAACCTGCAAGTGGTTTGTGTATGTTTATTAACTCGGTGTTATTTGTTATGCATAGGGTGATAATGGCGATGAAGAATTAGCCCCGACAGAAGTGGACGGTCAGTTTGAGTTTCAAGCAAAGGACAACATTCCTCCTGGTGGCTTCAAGATCTGAAAAGAAACGAAACTCTACATTCTCTCTGTTACACTGAGAAAACCGACAACTGAATAATGAAAATCAGAGAGTAATAGAGTGCGTGCGAACGAGCGTGCGTGCGTGCGTGCGAGCAAACACGCGAGTGTGAGAACGGACGAAACGCGATAGTGAGAGCCGATTTAAAGATCAAAGAATGAACGAGAGAGAGAGAGAGTGAGTTAGAGGGAGTGTATCGACTAGTCTCTTGCTACACATCGCTAATTAACTCCGCCCCTGACCACTCAGTGATTGACAAGCCACGGGACCGCTTAGTCAAAGTAATGTAATTAAAACTGTTTTAATCTTTTCCGAACGTGCACAGAGGTGCCGGCGTTCGGAACCTAGCGACAGCTACTGGGCCAGCTGGAATGTTGCTTCGTAAGTCAACCGTGGCTTGGATTCATTAGTGTTAGAAGACACACTACCTTGATGTAGCAAAACGGTAACAGTGCCCTTTGTACAGATCTTCTATTAAGATAAGACAGTACACGTTCGCTTGAAGGCGTGCGTTCTAGAGCTTCAATGGGTGTACTTAGTCTAACAAATTTCCATAGGAGTATCTTTTCTTTCTCTTGAGTCTTGGAAGTAATGGACTGAACATCGACACCAACCAATATTTAGCTGTTATGTTTTTAGACATTTCTAGTATGTTTTCCTTGTAGAGAATTATAGTTTCTGGAGTCTGATTAGCAGTGTGAGAAGGACCCTTTTCTTCGCGTTAGCGTAGGGAACTTTTCCGTTTTTAGCGATCAAGTGAAAGTGATACCAAACTTAGTTTTATCACATTCGTATGAACTGAGTTGTTTTGTTAGACTTGAAACGATGTATCAAATTGTAAAGCAACGAATTTTATCAGTAAATTTTATCATTTTCTCGTACGTTCCTGCGAAGTGTTGTTGTGGTGTGTCTGTTAGTAGCGGATATTGGAAATCTCAGAACTGAAGTGTTTGTTTGAATATTCTTTCTTACGCTTGAGTGTGGACAAACAAGTTTGTTGTGCGATATTCCATCGAGCCATGATCCGTCCCCTTTTTTACACACCCCGTGGAATTTGTCACAAGCCTGCCGCAACCACATCGATCTGGCGATATTGCGATTATTTATAGACGGTAAATGAATTTCGTATTAAAATAAAGGGGGCGAAAATTTTGTTCTCACGGTTTCTGACCGGATTAAGTAATCCCAGAATATGGCTACTTATCTATTCAAACCTGTCCGACTTGACAATAGGGTCCATTTACGGTAGGGCTGTTATGGCTATTATAACCTGGGCTATTCACGTACATTTGGCGATAATGGGTGATTATTTTTTCAATAACAGCCATTTCGGTTCCTTTTAAAGGGAAAAGAAACTCCTCCTGTGTAATGTTTTATTTATAAACTCGATTAATTTCACTGGGACGCTTGGCTTGACAAAATATAGTTATTACATTATCACTGTTGATTTCGACTCTTTCTCACAATTATGCTATTAATATTCACTGGTGCATTGTTCACGTATTTGCTATTTTTTCTCCTTGTTTACGAGCACAGGAACAACAAACTAATTGTTGAAAAAGCACTCGGAAAATCAATGCTAGAAACATCAACATTAACAGCGCAGTCATAAAAAGCACTTTAAAAACTTTGGCTTTCACCTACGCGTACTTGGTACGAAATTATACTCGCACAAGTATTTAGTTTGTGGCTGGCGCAATGATTTTGCGGGCTTATTAGTTTAATTAAATTGGAATGGGTTGGTGATAAAAAGACATTTTATTATTATGATAATAACGCATACCGCGCTCAGAATTGTGGCACTGAGTAAACAAGTAATAACACCTATGTGATAATGTGTAATTGTCAACAGCGGCACACCTCGAACGCTTCAATAGCCTAGTTTGCTGATTGGCTGCCTATCAAGCTTGTATCGACTAAAGATAAACGGTATTAATTAATTAATTACGGGGACAAATGGTGATTAATTAACCCAATCAAAATGTTGAAATGGGTGCAAGTTTTCAATATTCCCTTCTTACCGACTTATTGTTCCGCGCAGCTGCCGATATCAGCTGTTAAACTTATTTACAGTTGAATGTGGTTTTAATTTATATTTATTAGAACAGAATATTTGAAGATTACGCTTCAAAGCGTGCGATAGAATTCACAATACACATTTTGTTGCTGACAAATATTACAACGACGGAACACAAGTCACAAGAGGCCTGTCACAATCGGAAAAACAGCATCGTTTATTCGGATCTTGACCTCGTAAATGACTCACCGCAGCGAGAATAAAAGGCTCGCTGGCGTATCGTCAACATGTAAGTGGTTTGTGAGAGGGAGAACGGTGACGAACAAACAACTTGATACCGGTGAGTCAACATGGTTATTTCACACACTTAACCTCGTAATTCGCTTCATGTATTTTCTTTAAGATCCCTCTCGCGGGCTTGCGTGAAAACGGACCTAAAAAGAAATCGTTTTTTGCTCTTCTCCTAATGAGGAATCTGTCATTTCCACGTTGTTGTCGGCTATTTGATCAAATGAGATTAAACTAATTACAAATGTAAAGAATATGCGTCGAGTATCATGACGTCCCCTAATGAACTTTCGTAGTTTTATTAATTTTATTATCGGCCGAGTATTTCATTGGTTTTACACCAAAAGCATTACACGTGTGGTCGATCTGTCCACAGGGTTTTATTAAAGCACTCAGTCCAAGTCTTGGAACAGTCCATTTGCAAGAGCTTTGCCGCCACGAAACCTGATGAGTGGAAAGGCAATCCGTTCGTCTTACACCATTGATGGACTGCTGGGTCTCAACCAACAAGACGAACACAAACACCCAGCAAAACCGGAACGAGTGATCGACGAAGCAACACAAAAATCGGATCACAGCACACGGCACGACAGAAAACAAGGTACCGTATCATTGAGGTGCTTCACTGCTTTACTAACACGGCTGGCGCCTCGAACTTCGAGACATTTTACAAATAACCTGGAAAGTGAACAGGGCGTACAACACATTTTCACATGTCAAAATTTTGTTTTAGCTGCCGGTGGTATTTTGCCCCGTGAACCAAGGCGGACTTCATCAATATTTTGAATATTGCCATGAGATTTCTCGATGTTTTTTTTTTTAAATTAAAACCTCTTTACGATCTCTCTGGTGCACGAGGACTCTGTGCCCGGTTTTGGCTTCATATACTGTCTTAAAAAAGCGAAAACTGTTTCAGCCACCATGATTTCATTATGGTGTTGAAGATTAGTTCTAATTGTCATACAAGCATTAAACACAAATCACCTTAATTTTATTAATCTAATATTCACTCTTTTCACTCGCTCTAAACAGCAGACCACAATCTCTTTTCTACAGAAAACGATTTGGAATTGAGTTTAACAAGTGAACAAGATGCAGTCGAGAATGAAGATGAAAGGGGTAAAAGCGACGACGAAGATCACGATACAGATGATAGCAAATGTTCTCCAGGGAAAAGAAAACAGCGCAGATACCGCACAACATTCACAAGTTATCAGTTGGAAGAACTAGAAAGAGCGTTCTCTAAGACTCATTATCCAGATGTTTTCACAAGGGAAGCACTGGCTATGAAAATTGATCTAACTGAAGCTCGTGTTCAGGTAAAACGTCGTCATTTCTCAGCGTCTTCATTGTTGTGGTATATACATGTTCCTAGATGTATCCGTGATAGCCAGAAGTATTGTTCAAATTACTGCAAGCGTTTATGAGCTGATTTGCCCCGCGGCTAATTAAATAGTCCAATTTAGCTGCGGACGAAAACCTCTTTATTGGCAAAGATAAGACGTAGAAAGGAATTAAACTGCACAAATGAGAAGCATCTGCAAGTGATGGAAGATAAGTGGTATGATCATGAAACTATTACAGCAAGGAAATTAATCTGCAAGGCAATTTTCCACAACACTTGAAACTCAATTGCTACTGGCAATTAGTTCAGCAAGTGCGTCGATAATTACGACGGAGTTTTTCTGTGTGGAGCCGTTCGCAGCAGATATCAGTTTTCTTGTTGTTTAATGCGCGGCACTGGGCTAGTTTGTAGATCTTTAGACGTCTTGCTGAGGCCAAATTACAATGAAATTGTATCGAATGCTCCGAGAGAAGTTATCCTTCGTTCTTTGAATATTTTTTGTTTCTACTTTAAATCTAATAAAAACTAAGTACTGTACTTTATTGGCAATTTATCATGTTTCTCTCCCTTTCACAACAATGATTAACGATATTCGAGTAGTTATGCAAAATTGATGTCAATTTTAGATTTGTCTTTGGTTAGAAGACAAGAATAACATTTACAAAGAGAAGGTGAAGTAAAGAAGTCGAAATTTTATTCCGCGACCGCCTTAACCATCGAATGTTGGTTGGGGTTTGTCGTGTCAGACGCTAATGTTCATTCTTTAAAACAGGTATGGTTTCAGAACCGAAGAGCCAAATGGCGAAAACGAGAGAAGGCGCAAGGAGTCCGACTGCACGCCCCACTTGGATTAAGCAATGCTCTGGTTCCACCACCGCTATCTGCTTACACTTCAGATCTGAGTACAATTTGTAGCGGCAAAACACATGACCTAGAGTGGGATGCCAGTTTTAGTTCCGTAGCACTGCCTCATCCACCGCCTTCTTTCCCGGCCCTTCGTCTTCCCATACACCCTGCGGCCTGCCCACAATCCGGTAGCATGGCCCACTTTTATTCACCTTATTACGCCCATCATTCAGACTACTACCCAGCGGCTACAGCGCTGAGCGGATCACTTTTAGCTGCAGCCGCCACATCCACTGCTTATAAATCGCCAGTGTTTAAATTCTCGCCTGTTGTGTCGCGTGGCTCTCCTCCTCGAAGCAGTTCACCCGCCAGTGAACCAGACAGAAGAACAACAAGCATCGCCGCTCTCAGGATAAGAGCAAGAGAACACAGCGCTTCTTTCGGCTATCTTTCTTCTAAGGAATGAACTTGTATTCGATACACTTGACTCGTGTCTAATATCCCTTGAAAGAACGCTTGCTGGAAAAAAATCGACACCACTTGTAAAACCTCTCTTACAAATATCAATTTTTAATTAGTTTCTAAAAGAAAATTATCATTTAGTTATCCCTTTATTTAATTGAATCTTTTCAACAGCAAAAAGCTTCGTTTTTTAAGGTTGTGCATGTGAATGTTCAGTTTCTGTAGGTTAGAATTGTTCGTGAGTGGTGAGTATGTAAAGCAACTAAAGAGCTGCTAATTTGTTTGGGGTGCGACTCAGTGCGAAACAACCGCCCGGTCAATAATTTAATAAACGGCTTTGTTTGCGTTACTTGCACACGAGTTCTTAACACGGGATCACACAAATCACGCTGAGGAACCATTAACCATAGCACCGCTGTCGGCCGCTTTGTTCACGTCAACAAAATATTACTTTACTAATAGGATAGCGGGAAGGGGGACAAGACTGGGATTATCAAGGAATTAGTCGCATTAGACAATCTATCAATGAGATAATTGGTGAATCGATTACAGCTAAGTTTATTACTACCTGATATTGCTAACTTGCCATATTTGGAGGAAACACCAGCGGTCACCTGGCTGTCTTGCATGCACTGATGCGCTCTGTCAGTCAAAGTGGAAAATTTGCGCCAACTTTTGAGCGCATTTAGTGGACGCGTAAAGAACGCGAACATTAACTTATGACAACAGTCGAACTTTTTTATGAAAACAACAAATTTGAATAATTTAATTACGTTTTAAGCAAAACAGTGATATGTAATCAACGAGTTTTAATTACCGGTGTGAAATTCGATTAGTGCTATAGCTTGTGATTGGCTTTGCAAAGGTCTTGTTGTATACCTTCTTTCTTGAACTTCCCTGTAAAATTACTAAGTTATTAGCACTTGGAGTGGCGCCGCTTTTTACTGAAGACGGCGTCCTTTCTGCTTGTTAAATGAGATTTACAAGTGGATTAAAGATTTGCCATCATTGCGTGTTTCATGATGCGGATCAGTGTTGCCTTGCAACTCTTTACACATCAGTGAACAGGGCTCTTCCAATTTGAATAAAAATAATTAAATTACAAAAATTGATGAATATTTTTTTCTCCAATTTAGTGGTTACAGCTCAGTACTTAAGAGGAACTTAATCTTTCAATAAATCTTCTATTTCGTATGACTTGTGGTTGTAAGATGTCAAGGGCTTCGGAAAACATTGGAACAGTAACTATTCTAAACTGACGATTGAAGTCATTGTATGTGAATCAAGACCGATCTTACGGCCAACTGTTGAAGTGATTTTTACGAATTTTGTATCTTTTACATTCAGTAACTGCCAATTGATTTTGGGTTATTTTACGCCTGCTACAAAAGTTTAGTTTAATTTGACTATATCAGTGAACAAAAACGACACTGTTAGCCTGCTTTTTGTCTACCTTTTCAAGTTTTGTTTCAACAATGCTTAAACGCAAAATAATCAGCGCTCTTAAAATTGAACACATCAATAGATTGTGTGGCTGGTTGGGCCGCCGAGTACTGATGACTGATTAGATAACTCCTTTAAATAATCTTGTTTTCTTCTATAGCTTGTTATAATTCCGCAATATTTCACAAACAGACGATATGACAACGATTTTACCGATACTAACTCATCAGTCACCCTGCAAGCAGAGTTTTTACTTACGGTACATATGCTTTGTACCAAAAAGAGATAAAGGCTCTGCTCGTA
>JAHPZR010003472.1:15000-20000 GCA_019787425.1 Platygyra sinensis | reverse complement strand
TTGCTGATGCAATATTTAGCCAACCTCGTACCCAGGGCCTTCTCCTCGACGATTTTCAAGATTGATATTTAGCACGTGCACAAGGATTTCAAAGAACAAACATGCCGTCAGTAGAGCAATCATTTTATTTACTCGACACCCGCACTATCTGTGTTATTTTTCTTTATAATTGAACGCAGTGTATTGATGGCTTTAGTCTTTTATTACAAAGATATGTTAGAAAAGGTAACGATGCAAAGAACCCAGCAATTTTCAGCTTTTGTTTGTTACCGAAAGAACCCAGTTAAATGCAACGCATGCGCAGCTGCGCGAAAAATTGAGACCGATTGCTTCAGCAGAAACGTGCCGATTTCTAACGATCCATTCGTTAGAATTTCAAGAAATTTGGCAGAAAAATAGATCAGAGACCACGTGAATGATCTATCAAAAAAATCTGAATTTTGACATAGGGAATATTTAATAATACAGAAAACGATTAACGGCGAATTACGAAAATCGCCTATGTCAAAATTTTATTAGAACCGTGTTAACAGAAGGGATTTAATGTCAATTCTTAGTGTGCAAAATATGAAAACAATCTAGCGACTGGATTTTTTTGAAATAAACAAAAACCATTATTTAAGCCTTGTTTTTAACCAGCCCCATTGCCATGGCAACAGCACACACCCTAGTCAAAATGCGAGAATAAATATTTCTGTGGTTAACCTTGACTCTTGCAAAAACTGGGCGCCAAAGCATAAATAGTTTAAAAGTTATGGTGAATTAGGCATAGGCACTTGAAAACTGTGTTCGGCCACCTTAAGGTGTAAGAGAATGTAGCGTAGTACTACTGTATAACTATTTTGTTTAATTACCTCATGCACAATAACCATAACTGTATTCTTTCATTTTTTTTCTAACTTCTCAGCGGTCCGGAATCCTAAATCCTTGAATCAGTTCACCCAATCATGCGCGCTCCACCAGTCTTGATTTCCCCATCCGGGCCCCGACAACTGGGAACAGCTCGAAAATTTCCAAGTTGGCAACTTGTTACATCGTAAAACAACATAAAAGGGTCAAAAAATGTAAACTGTCAACAGAGAGTCAACTATGGATTCCGATAACTTTTTGTGTCCGAATCCGGCTACGCGTACGTACGCTAGATTTGATGGTCCTGAATGAGTAAAATGCCATTTGACCACTGGGAATAGAAAAATGTCTAAAATGGGAATGGGAAACATTTTGTAGCCATGACCAGTCAAGACATCACTTACTTCCTGGGATTGAGAAACGTCAGAAAATGTTTATAGCACATTCGTGTCAACTTTGAGCATGTTAATCCATTGGACACATCCAGCATGTGCATAGCCTGCCATTCCCGGCGGATGTCAATTGGTTCAGCCGAAAATCGAAATGACAACCGGAAATACGTTTGCATTCGCAGGCTAGCATGTGCAGGACTTGTCACCTTTTCCCAGTTACAAAATTAGACCAATATGGAGGTACTCAATCATAACCTTTCATGTTGAAAATCTGCATGCCATCACACCTTTTTAGAGAGACACTTTTACATGGTGTGAATATGCAATGATGTTCTGCACATCAGTTGAGGCTGTAACAAGGGTTTCTAAGGGAGTAACAGCAAACTACACACATCCAATTTCACTGCCAACATCACACAGAGTTCCCGTGCCTCGCAGAATCAAAGCCAACCTCACAGGAGCCAACAAAAAACGAGCAAGCTGAGATGAGGGCGTGGTCTAAGATGAATTGTAAATCCGTCCGATCACGAAATGTAGCAGAATGAACTGGGCAGGACCAGTCAATTTAAATTTATTGTTAAGCATGCAGAGTTTCAAGCGAAGATGGATGAGCCGACTAATTCAAATGAGAATACCAATTTACCAGCAGAGCCTACTTATGAAGAAGTAGACGGCTTTTAGTGTAACAGTGACACCGACTCTGAAGGAGGGTTAGACCACTCTTAAAACAGCACTGAGCATGATCCGTCCGACCAAGTGGCAGAAACTTGTGAAATAAGCAATCGCGATAACTTGCCTTGTTGCACGTTTTACTCACTTCAGTCTAAATTGATCCTATCGTTTTCAGAATATCTTCGCGAATGCTTGTGAATTTTTGGGTCTTTACTAGGTCCTATTTAGAAGCCTTAATTTTGCGGATGCGAAGAGAAAAGAGCTGGTATGCACAATACTGAAATTTTTTTCTGAACTCTGCTTGTGGGAAGAAATGGAATTTGAGCACTGCGAAGCGGGGACTTCCAAGCATATGGGCTGGGAAATGTGATTCAAGGACCCTCGAATTTGAATTGAACGGAAAATTCAACGCAAAAGTTGCTTTCAAAGCCGTAGATAATATGATCTCCAAGTCTCCAGTTCAAATGACTGATATATGATATATCGGTTAGCCACACGCAGACAAATAACTGAAGTCATCCATTACGCTGCACCATGACATTAATAAATCTTACTTTTATTATCTTTTTTTATGCATTCATGTACTAGAGACTAAGGAAAATCAACATCCAAACGCAGTTCCTATTATTCCGATTATCAGGTTGCCCGCTACATTTTCCTCCCATAAGCACTTTCATTTAACTCTACATTATACAATGTACAAGACTGCAGTTCTTTTGTCGAATTTAAGAGACTTCGCGTGGAAACTATGTTCTTCTATTCAAGATGGCGGTTAACGCCGTATAGCTCAAATACGTAGTCTGAATAAACTGCCACTTGAAAAACAGCAAATTTTGTGAGGTACTGGTTTTGAATCACTATGGTTAGTTGAACGAACGTCAATTTTGTATGGCGCAACCAAGCTTAACTATGTTTAGTCTATTTAAGTGCAGTGATGTCTAGTCATATCATAAACATTTTTTTTTTCTTTGAGCATAATGTTCACTTGCGACTGGCAAATGCAAGTCCAACCAAGGCTGCTGCTCCACCCACAATGAGAGCTGTACCACCCAGAATACCAAGTCCAATTAAGCCATCTGTATTAAGAGATCAAGGTATCAGTAAGTCTAACAGTAATCAATAGAACATTTCTATTTACAGAAATACACACAAATGTTCATGTTCAACTAAACATTGATGATACAGTCGAAGCTCTGTAAGAACCCTTCTGGTTCGTCGTTTCGGAAGAATCAACTCTCATAAGCAACCACCCGCTGAAGTCACTCACCAGAACTTTTGGCGTAAAACTCTCTAACCTGCGATCATACCCTCCCTCTCTTATATTCAGACGCGGTGAAGGAGGGCATGACACATTTACTTGTCGGATCATATGTTAAGAAACCAGATTCTGTTTTTTTCTCTGATTGGTCGAGAAACAATGCTTATGAAATGCTGCGTTCTTATTGGCTTTCATATTTCAACCTCATTTCCGGTCAAAAAGTTGGTCTGGCTAGAAGTAAACAGAATGGCGGAGACAGAGCGAGATTTTAGCGAGGACGAGTTTTCCACTGCGTCTGTTGAAGCCCTGAGAAATTTTCACTATGATTCCCTGATAGTAGAGCAGATAGAGTGCTTACAGTGGGTACCAATTTGTTTACGTGAAGACATTTTGGCCGTTCTGCCGACGGGTTTCGGGAAAGGTAGCTGGAGTGTTTGAAAAATGATAGATAGCGACGACACGAATAAGTTTATCGTAACCGTTTTACAGATTGTCAATTGCCCGCAATCTTGACTTTCACAGTAACCTAGTTCGTGAAAAAGAGTCAAACAATTGACAATGTTCCTTGCACACTTTCTGCAAGCTGCTGGAGGACTCGACAAACCAAGTGAAGCGTACCCCTTAAGATTGCATTAATGAACCGATTATTTGAAACTTGAACCCGCTAGTCGTTTCAAGAATGCAATAATGAATTGATTATTCGAATATTGAACTCGCTCGTTCGATCCAAGAATACGGCTAACGGGTTCCGTTTCCGAAAAATCAATTCACTATTGCATTCTACAAAAGACTAGTAGGTGAATTGATTTTTCAAAAACGGAACCCGTTAGCCGTATTCTTGGATCGAGCGAGCGAATTCAATATTCGAATAATCAATTCATCATTTACAGAACGATATTTCAGTGACAAAGTCCATGCCAGTCTGATTGAAGACTGCGTTGCGTGACGGCACCAGTTTCCGTAGACTCACAAGTTTAATAGGACTAAAAAATTTACATCAGCTTTCAAATTTCGTGCTAAATATTGTCACATTGACTTGTAATGTTTAAGTGCAAAAGCTAATTTGTAAAAGTATATTTTTTTCGAACATTATTCTAAGCAGGAAGCTCAAATATAACTGAGTAAACATTTGCAATCGCGTGCTCGTTGATCGCGTAAACAAACTCCGTGCGACTGATTCGAGTATTTCCCCTGGCCTGATTAACAAAGTACACAGTATTTACATTTCCGTTCCCTGGTTCAGGTTCACTCTTATGGATCTTTCCTTCAGAGTACTCTTTCACTGATTCCAAATAATATTCGACCGGATACTACTGACCTTTTCTGTCGCAATTGGAACTAAATCCACAAATGCAATCAAATACAGCCCGGGGATTTAATACAGCTGTTTCCAGTGAACATCCCAAAGCCTTGGCGATCGTGTTCGTGAACATATAAAATAAACAAGCTCATCGTGAGCTCGAACGAACGTTTAAATAACATCATACTGGAAAGGACTATTGAATATAATACTACTCAGCCTCAAAATTCCACGGCGAAAGAATGAGATCGAGAGCACATCGAAAGAAGGACCAAAGTCTACATTGCCTGCTCACGTGCTCACATGTTCGTCACATCAGTGTCTCACTTAGACCCTACGGTACCAGTTTACTGGCCGTGACATAGTTAATACATGCCGTGACATGCCCCTGCAAAAATTAAGCGGGGTGGCCATTTTTGTGCCCTTACAGGAATGTGGATTTTCCAGCCTATAACCTTACACAGGGCAACCAACTCTCCGTAGTCACGCAACAAAATTAGGCTTGCGTTCCACTTCGTCGAACGCAATT
>JAHPZR010003471.1:0-17002 GCA_019787425.1 Platygyra sinensis | reverse complement strand
CGGCCTGGCCGGGGACATTGTGTTGTGTTCTAATGGGCAAGACACTTAACTCTCCCGGTGCCTCTCTCCACCCAGGTGTATAAATGAGTACCGGCGAATTTAATGCTGGGGGTAACCCTGCGATGGACTAGCATCCCATCCAGGGGGGAGTAGAAATACTCCCAGTTGCTTCATGCTACAGAAACCGGGATAAGCTCCAGCCTGATGGGCCACTTGGCCCGAAAGCAGACTGTAGGTCTAGTAAATACAGAAAAAATAAGACAGTTATGTATGGCATAAACCATAACAATATGAAATCTTTTCCTTTGCCATCCCATTTGCTTCTGTAATGTATACCTACATTCATTCAAAAAGCTGTGGTGATTTCAAACGGAACAATTTGCAGAATAATACTTTTGGTTCACAACAGTGAAATGCAACTAAGAAAAGCAGCAAACTTACTGCAGGCAGCTAACAAGCACTGCAAAAATAATTATCAAGACCGCTTATGTACTAGAAAAACAAACTGCCATTATGTAATCCCCAGGAGTCACGGAAAAACGTGACACGCCCAAAGCGTAGAAAGTTCTAGTCGCTGCACAGACTTTACCTATTAGGGGTTATTGCTCCATTTTGTTACATTTGGAATTCCTGTTAGTGGACCCTCTTGGGACCCAAATCTTCTGTTCATACAGTGTTTGTGGCTTGGTCCGTGACAAAATCTCTGCCTACAAGAGCTACATGTACATATCTGTAGTGGTGGAAGTTCATCAGACTGAGTGTTTTATTCTGATCTATTGTACAGTTAATAAAAATAAAAATTTCTTGTTTGTTATTCAACTCGATAGTGTCAAAAACTGGAATACACCCATGATATTTGACCTCAAGAATGGAAACATTACCCTTATTGTCCAGACTGAAAAGTGAGTTAAGTTATTATTATTATTCATAGTTAATAGAGGGGAATGGTTATGAAACTCGTCAAAGTTCTTTGTTGGATGTTATTGTTCTGTTTTCTGGCCTCGACCCTGCACAAAACACAATAGTTGTTTACTCTGAAATGAGGAACTAACCAATAGGAACCTGCTGGTTATGTAATTCATGCATAGTGTATGAGCGCAAAACAAAAGATTGTGCAGGGTTGCGGACCTTCCAACATAAATCTTGGCATCTTTGTGTGCTCCTTTGATGTTTGCTGGGCTTCATAACCAGTCCCAGTGCTCCAGGCTGCAACCATTTTGGTCGCCACGGCGAGTGGAAAAAATAATAATTGGGCGACCAAAATTCTGGCGAAAGTTGCCAATTGGCGACCAGCAGATTAAAAGAGAAACTTGCTGGAAAAATTATCAATAATAGGACGAATCTAATCAGCAGTACAAGCAGTGGCATCACCTGTATTTCTCTTTTCTCTTCTCGTCGCTCAGAAACTCGACATGAATGCATAAACTTACTGTAGCAAAGTAAAGTGTTGAAAACGTGCCGTTTGGCGCATTAGCCATTCGTGTACTATGTCATGAAGTGTCTTCCCCTGTATGGCGACGTGTAAAATGTCATGAAGCGTTTTCTTTTTTTGGCAACTGAATTTTATTTTATGACGACCATTTTACAATTAAAGGTCGCCAAAAGACGACTTTTTGAAAAAGTGAGCTTGGAGCGCTGAGTCCCCTCTATTATGTTGTGTTACAGGATTTCTGTCATCTTTAATTCATCATGTGAATACTGTAGTTTGCCTTCATTGACTTTTTTATCTTGTGTTACTACTCTGTAATTCTCAATGATTGCAAATAAGCTAATTTAGTATAAATTTACCATAGTCTATTGTGAATCTGTGAATTTGATTGGCTATATTACCGTTTTCTATCTACTGATCATGTCATGCATCAGTGCACATCGCGCATCACATTTGAATCTGATGTACATGTGACATAATAAAACAGTTCTTTTCTACGTGTTACTTGACATCTTTTTCTTTTTATGCAATGAGACTACGGTAAATTTATACTAAAACAATTAGACTACTCGCCCTCGTTTTCTACGAGCGATAGTCAACTTGGCTGCGCCTCGTTGACTTTTTGCTCGTAGAAAACTCAGGCTCGTAGTCTAATTGTTAATTCCTTTCACTGATTGATATAGAGATTAAGATAATAGTCTTTTCTTTGGACATTTACAGGCAGTGTAAAGATGACATTTTAAAGTTAGAATTTCAATTACTGTAATGAATTATGAAGTTGAGATTCAATTAATAAATTATTATAATAGGATGCCATTCCAGCCCTAGCTGGTTTTCATGCACTTGCAGGTCCAAACAAATTGGAATATGGAAATGTTAGTTTTTCGTGGGGGGGGACTGAGGGAGGAAAGTACCCACCGGAAAACCACGACAACTCAACCAACATATGGCACTACGCCAAAATTGAACCTGGGCCATATTGGTTGGAGGCATGCACTCTCGCCACTGTACCAACACTGCTCCCCCAAGCAACTACTTGAAGAGAAACTTTGAGATTGCTTTACACTGTTGTTACATTTCTACAGGCATTTTCTTTTAGTTGATGATGCAGGTCTTCAAGTTTATTCATATGAGGTTTGTATTTCGGTACATGTACTTCCTTATGAAAATTCAAAATGAACAACAATGAGTAAGTTTAATTAATTTAGTGTATTCGTTACTCCTTATGGTTCTGTTGTACTGTAAGAAGAACGGTTTGTGGTGCTTGTTGGCATGAAGGCAGCGTGCAATGGCAAGCCAATTCAGCTGTCATTTGCATAATCTACAATGAATACTACCATGGAACATCTCAGTCACTCATGTTTTCTTGGTATACACATGCCATTCATCCAATTGCTATGAATCTATGCTTGTATGCTACGCTGCAACTACCAGGTAGATGTGCCTTTTGTAACAGGAACATTTCAAGATTCAGCCTCCAGGTTCAACAGTCTGTCAAGTAACATCAAACTTGAGACTAATGCTAAAACTATTGGGGGCTCACATTAGATTGATTTCAATTTATAATACTTTTTTTTCAATTTTTTTTTATATTTTAAGTGCTCTCCACACAGTTCATTACTTGTAAATTATACTGAATAGATATATTTGTGTTTTTATATGTATTTAAATTATACATGTAGAACTTTAGTTAATGATGAATGTAGAGCTACATGTACCCTGTAGAAATGAATGTTATCATTACTTAGTAGAATTCTACTAGTACACTAATGCAAATGCCGTAATCTGATTGGCTGAGCCATTGCACACTATCAGCCATTAGTGTGCAGAAGCTGGAACTCGTCTACGAAATGGCGACGTTTTTTCGTTTTGCCAAAGTTTTGGAGGAAAATTTTGATGAAAATGGATAAATAAAATCCTGGGAAGACTAAACTAAGGGCATTTATGGTTTCTTGACTTAAAAAAGTTAAAATTATTGAAAAATGTTGCGCGCGCGTACACTACTTCAATTTTAATTGCCGACTCAATCCAGGCGATCTTTTTAAGGTCCAAAGTTTACTGGATAATACGTCCAGAAATAATTAGAAACTGTTATTTGAATTAAACTTTAGTAAGAATTCTACTAAAACAATTAGATTATTCGCTCTCGATTTCTATGAGGTGATAGTTGATTCAGCCTTCGGCCTCATCAACTATCACCTCATAGAAATTTTGAGCTTATAATATAATTGTTAATTATAATAAGTGGCCTACACAATCAATGTGACATACTCGTGGCATGTGATGGGAAGGTTGGATGTAATGCCGTCAAATACAGAAAGACTATCCTGTATTTTGATTGGCTTTATTTACCATGGCATGGTATAAATTTAAGCTTCTTTCTTGGTAAATTGTGGATTTTGTCCTTCTACATGTATGCAGTGAATTAATCTTGGTTTATTGTAATGTAGCTTAGTCATCAATTTTATAGCAAGCAAACTTATTGTTTGATATTATTTTTCATATTCTGTAATCTTTGTGAACAATCCCCCTGGCTAGACTTTTAACACGTCTTTTCCCTTAGTTATTGTTATTATTTTCTTTGCAAATGTGTGTTAGCTGCCAAGTGTAAATAAAGCATTGTTTTTGTTGTTGTATCAGGGTCGTTTAACATCTGTTCCAAAGTACCAGGGCTTAAGAACAGACATTCTGAATGAACAGACTTGTACACTGAGCAATGATACCTTAGCAATCAAGGATCGGAAAGATGAGAAAGGTAATTGGTAAATAAAATAATATATGATATCTATAGATTTACCTCAAATAAATTAAATAAATAAAACATTGCTTTAAAATGGTAATACATACATGCATATAATATAGAGTGGAATTTTAATGTGTAATTTTCAATTAAAAGTGATCAATAAGATTGGAGAGCTGTGGATCAAATCTCCATGAATGCAATGTGCTAATTGTGTTCTTGGTACAAAGGATTGATTACAAAATTACTTTTAACATTTGTATGCAGTTGATTAAATAGTGCTCTCAGAGTCAGAATTGTTAAATTTATTCTGTTTCAGTGATCCATTTATTTGAAGCTCAATCAGGAAAGCCAGTGGGTAGTGGACAACCAATACAGCATTCTGTAAGCTTGTTTATATTTAATATCCTTCAAGGGGTTTATTAATAGGGGAAAAATAAGGATCTAAGAGATTTCATGTCATTCATCACTCATTCAAGAGGATCTGCCATTTGACTTGAGATTCAATTCAAAGCATGGAATTTTCTTGGTTGAAGCTCAATGTACATGTATGTAAATTGAATTTCTCCAGGTGTAATTGTCGTAATCTGATTATCTTTTTCTGGTTCTAGCTTGAAGTGATGGAGATTGCTCTTAGCCAGTGTGGTCCAACCAGTGACAGACAATTGGCAGTTATTGACAAAAATAGGGATCTCTATCTCACCCCAGTCAAACACATTGGCCCAGCAGAAAGGCTGGTTAAACTAGGTTAGTTTAGAGGACATTCCTTCACTATCGTGTCTGAGTAGTAGATGTAATGAGATACTTGCACATGTAAATGTTATCCACTTCTGTAGATAAACCAGTGGTTTATGTGTTAGGGTTAGCTGTCAAGGTACAGGAAAATAGAAGTCTTCCCTTGAATGTAAACTAGGCAAACTGCATGGAATGCCATTTCATGTTCCTATAGCTTAATTCCCAATTCCATGCCTGTGCATTGAGAAAAAAAAGTGTTTTTTTTTTCTGGTTAAAAAAATTTGTATTCTGGAATGGGAAATTTTTGTCTGACATGTCCAAACCAGGACAGATGTCAGTCTGAAAAAATAGGCATTAACTAAATTTTTCAACCATATTTTTTAAAGTATTCTGTCTCCAGTTTAATTTTTTGCATTGCTCCTTTCAGCTGAGATTTTTGTTTTTCTATTTTGTTTGTCAGGAACAATGATAACCACAATGGCCTGGAATGACAACACAAACATGTTGGCAGCATTCCAGGATGGCCGATTTATTGTATGGTACTATCCCAGTGCCGTTTATGTGGACCAGGACATCTTGCCAAAAACACTTCTTGAGAAAGATTCCAGGTACTTACACATTCATGAAGCAAGAGCCCTCACTGCTAGATGATAAATTCAACTACCACAAGCATATTGTTTTAAATTATCTTGTAACATGTTTTGAATTATCTCGTTTTCTCGGCTGATATCATCATTTTCTAAATTTGAAAACTAAAGAGCCACCAAAGTTGTTATCCTCATCAGGTATAAGAGGGAGTAAATTTACATCTGTTTACAACTTCCCAGCTCAGTAGCTTGTTTCGTCTGAAAACCAGCACACTTTGAATTTCAGAGCTATGGCAGTGCATGACAAAAAGCTACGAACGCATAATTTTGTCAAAAAATGTATACTTATCTCGTGATTTTAGCCTATTCAGAGGTTAAAGTATTAGGAAAAGTGCATAATATGTAAATGCTTGTTTGTTCAGTACAGATAATCATTCCCCTAGATAGCCAAAGTAAGTTCCAGATGCCTACACTATTTTCGGGCTGACATGTTAGTGTCCCATGAAGGTACACCAGTTGACATGACAGCTCTGTACTGGGCTCTATAAATTTGTGCAAAATGTTTCCTCAAATTTCTGAAGTTTAGGAAAATGCAAAGGCTTAAAACTTGGAGAAGTGTCTTCTCTGTCAATAACATCACAATTTCTTAACTTTATCCACTGAATGGTTTTCGAATTATTTTTTTTATTGCATGACAGTGCAAAGCAAGAAGTAAAATCTTAAGTGTGCTTAGTTCTGGAATCATTGTGTTTTTTTTCCAGTGATTTTGGAAAGAGTCCTCAGATTGTTAGCTTCTTGGAAAACCATTGTACAATGAGAAGGGCTGATGGTTCACTGTGCAGTACGATGTGAGTTTTGCATAATTATTCAGTTAAAGCCAATCACAAAAAATATACTCATGCCTAGTGTCCTAAAATGTATCCTCTACAGGCTTAAATTTCCTGGTCACTAAATCTTGGTCTCACAACCACAATTTGGCAACTATTTACAATAATTATTAGATTATGAGCCTGAGATTTCTATGAGGTGATAGTAAACGCCTCATCAACTATCTCTTCATAGAAATCGAGAGCAAATAATCTTAATTGTTTTAGTAGAATTCTAACTGAAATTAAACAATGATTTTCCCACATATTATTGAACTTAATTGAACTTTACAAAGTTGCACGTATCAAACTGTCCTTGGCAAATTTGCAGTTGTTTACGCAAGTACCCGCTTTTTTTATATTTTCAAGTTTTTAAAGTCAAGAAACCGCAAATGTGGTTCTTTTAGTCTTCTTGGAAATTTAATTACCCGTTTACATCTAAAATTCCTTCTAAAACTTCAGAAAAACTATAAAAACATGGCATTCGCGGACGACTGGCAGCCACTGTACTCTAATGGCTGATAGTATACGAGTAGCTCAGCCAATCAGACTGCAGCATTTGGATTAGTATGCTATTAGAATTCTACTAAATATGTGATTTATACTTCACCACCAGCTAATGTGGACACTGTAGAAAGGTAAACAATGTTCAACCCTTTGAAAAGGGCCACAAATAGTTTCTTGTAACTTTGCATCTCTATGTGAACTGGAAGTATCTCTCACTTTTCTCATATTTAATTCTTCATATTTGACAGAATTTCACCTTATCCCTCCATGCTTCACAAGTATGCCAGTGAGTCTAAATGGGAAGATGCCATTCGACTTTGTAGATTTGTAAAGGTAAAAAATAAATCCTGATCCTTTCATGCTCATGCTGGAAAAACTACAAATGAAGTAGTTTGCACAACATAGAGCAGCAAGTAATTAATTTTATGCCTTTTTTTGTCAGCAGAACTTGAGAACAGTATATCAGCCTGCTGGACTTCCAGTAGTTGATTTTGTTCCTGAATTCCTCTGTACACATAACTTAGTTATATGCTAGGAAACGAAAGAGACTACTTGCATTCTAGAATCAGTCAAACCCAAATAGTTTTGCTGTTTGTTGCACCTCATCATTGTGTCAAATCTCGCAATGGTGAATGTAGCCTAAAATATTGGAAAAAGGCATGCAAAATTATGTACTCTGTAATTGTGTAAGTCACAGTTGTAAGCAATAAGGAAGCATAAATAAGTGTGTTGTACATTTTTTAGGACACTGTTTTGTGGGCATGTCTGGCCACAATGGCTGCCTATGCAAAGGATCTCAACACAGCAGAGACAGCTTATGCTGCTATAGATGAAGTATGTACTAAAAGCCTTTTGTGACATTCTAATGAATGTGTCGCCAGCAATAAATTGATATATCCAGTAACTCAAGGAAAGGTGTGACTGTATCAGTTATCTTTATACAGTAGTACAGATGTAGTAATTGTAAATGCTTAGCATAAAATTGAGAAAATTGATGGTTAATGTGCATGTAATGTTGTTTTCTGTTGTTGCTGTTACTGTAGTTGCTGTTAGATTTTGGAAAGGCTCTGATTTCTCTTACCTCGTGCCAATTAGATCCCAAGAAATTGTTAATATCTCAGTCTGCAAAAGAGCAGTTGACTAATATCCCAGTACAGCCAATCCCATATTTTTTAGTTGCATGCTGGGATCATGATACAAGCTCAGACTGCCGATGGAGAACAGTACAACACATGATTTTTCACTGTTAAGGGTGCTACATTATGGCTTTACAAGTAACTAAAGTGCTTTAAGTGTTTATGTTCAAGTGTGTTTATGATCAACAGGCTGACAAAGTCCAATACATCAACCACATCAAGGAGATTCCTACCAAGGAAGGAAGAAATGCCGCCATGGCTCTCTTCTGCCGACAGACTCAAGAAGCAGAGAACATACTCTTGCAAGCTGGACTCACATACAGGGCAATACAGATGAACATTGACCTCTTCAATTGGGACAGGTACACAATATGGTACTATAGTAGATATATGCTGTCAGATTATTTTCAAGGTTTGCATTTAGTTTTTGAAGCAGTGTACCTTGCATATACAATTCAACAGATTTTAGAGACCAACTTTTAAGGCTTCTTGTTGCAAAACTAAAGTGGTTATTTATCGAATGAAGTAAAAAATAAATGATGTTCTTCATATTCCTTTGCAATTATTGAATTGCTTTCATCAAAATTCTGCTCATTGTTACTACAAGCCATTCCTAAAATTTTATAGAATCCAAAATAAGAACATTTAACTGCACCGTTCAAGAGGCAACTAATTTTTCTATCCCAGTACAAAGTTAATATCAAAGAAGCAAAAAAAAAAAAAAAACTGGCTATGATTTATGTTGGGAGATCCCTGACCCTGCACAACTTTTGTTTTATGCTCATTGATTATGCATTAATTACATATTTTACGATAACTGCAGAAATTCATGCGTGCTCATTGGCTAATTTTTATTATCCATATGCGGGCATACACATGAATTTAAAATTCATGCGACGCATCAGCAAGCAAGAGCCGGCAATTCGACAATTTGTCATCGTAAAAAACAAATTGATGTCAGTTTTTGATGCGTCTGTCCTGTTATTGATAATGAATTTCGTCATAACATTGTCAAAGTAGTCTGCGGATCCACTCGGCTATCGCCTCGTGGATCCACAGCTACTTTGACAATGTGATGACGAAATTCATGATCAATAACAGGACAGACGCATAAAAAACTGACGTCAAGTTGTTAAATTGCAATGCTTTTCTTGGTTAATTGTAGCAGCATGCATAACCACCTTTTGTGTTTTCTCAGCTTTTGTGCAGGGTCGGCCTCCTAAATGAAAACAAAAAAAAAACATGCAACAAAAACCCACTCTTAGCTTTCAGAACTATTTCCCCCTATTCTACATGCACAGTATGACAGTATGAAAGGAAATAAAACTGGTTTCTTAAATCAATTTTCAGGGCCCTTGAACTTGCTGTTAAACACAAGACTCATGTGGACACAGTCTTGGGATACAGACAGAAGTATTTGGAAAATTTTGACAGAAAAGAAACAAGCAAACGATTTCTGCAATATGCACAAGGGGTGAGTTGAATGGTCAACGTGGTGGTGAATCTTATGCAAGTGTGATTTTTGTCCAATTTCCCAATATACTTGCCACTCGCTGTGGTTCTTATATATACACCGCCCCTCAAAGTTATCCGCTTGTGTCATTTCTAATTAACAATTAGATTGTGAGCTTGAGATTTCTATTGCATGATAGTTGATGAGGAAGCAGAATTGTACAGAAATCAAGAGCAAATAATCTAATAATAATATTATTGTTTTAGGGTAAATGCACTAGTCCTTCAGAACTTTATCTAAATCTTCTTCTTCAGAGACACTTCAAAATCGCAAAGAAGCGGCTAACAGTTTTTTTGTATTAAAGTACTAGCATTCTATTGTGAATGTCATTATCTGATTGGCTATGCTACTCACTATCTATTCTGCTGTAGATAGTGAGTAGCCCAGCACTTGTTAACAAACTCACCGCTGCGTCTTTGCTTTTTCAAAGTGTCTGAAGAATGAAAATGACTAGCAGATTTATACTTAAACACTTGGGGGTAATGCATTATTTGCTCATATAAATCTCAAACTCAATCTGATTGTTGAATAGAAAGCAGTGGAATAGTTTCTTGGTAACTGGTTGAAGTGTTGGTGTGTGTTCCACTTGGCACATGGATAAATCTCATTTCCATGCACGATTATCAATGTTTACTGACAAACTGTTAATTGAAATTAAACACAAATTAATAATTGTATTAAATCATGTTTTACCTGCAGGTTGAAGTTGACTGGGCAAAAATAAATGCCAAGATTGATATGGAGTTAAAGAACGAGGCATCAAGACCTGGAGCAAAACCCTACAATGGATGACATGGTTTTATTTATGTTTGTGTATGCACTGATCAGCATTTTGATGATGCACTGCAAACAAGCTTGTAAATATTTTGATAGCCATGTAGGGTACACCTTTAGTGAGAAACATGAGGTTCACTATGGTCACAGTATGTCACTCACAGCTAATATAGAGGAGTCTTACATTAAACAAAATAAATGTGGCCCACAAATCGAAAATGCTCTTTCAAAAGATACATATGACATAACATATTGTTCAGAAGTTATCTCACAGAGCATAGAGAAAGAACAGGTCTAACAATAAATTGATAGGTTAATTGCCTTCCTTTGTGAAGTATTAGTACATATTATCATAGTTCATAAATGCAACCTGTAATATGTCTTGTCTTTCTCTTGCAAAGGACTCATAGCTAAGGGTTCAATTCCAACCCAAACCCTGTCTTTATTTATTTGGTGAAGTTTTAATGTGATATTTGAAGCAATTGCTTTTCTCTTGTGGATTGTGGAGTGATCAGCAAATTGGAAGCTCAAGGGAAGAATAATGTCTGTATTGGCTTGTTTCTCAGGCACCAGAGAAATTTGTAAATGTAGCTTTGTCTACAGTGGCCTCCCATCCTTACCAATCTGTCACACAAATGGAGAATTACGAATTTGAATTGCTGACTGCTTTTCATTTTCATATAGACAGAAAACATTTTGAAAATGTTGGGAGCGATCCATTCAACCAAAATTCCCAGAAATTTTGGTCCAAAACTGAATGGATCGGTTCAATCCAACTGGAAAAGTTTCGAAATAATGAGTCCACCTTTCGAGGTGGACAACTTTTCTCGGTTGGACCAGTCCAATCGAAATGGACCGTTCCATTTGACCATGCCGACCCAATCTCAATCCCAGGACCTCACTGTTCGGTATCTTCCATGTACAGTTACGACAGGTCTGTAGTTGCTTCGCAAGCAAAGTGTATGTTTTAGTTGTTGACGACTCCTAAAGACAATTTATGTCCCAAAAGAACTTGCAATGTTCTTTTCGTCATTAGATTCAAAGACTTTGAGTGGTCTTTGAAGTCACATGGCAAATATCTGGGAACGGTCTGCTCAGAATAACTTGTTATACTGGTTAAATTACTATGAATGAAGCAGCTCACATAATATCATTGATATGACCGTCGAAATCTTCATCTAGCTTTAATATGAGCAACAGTGATCCAACATCCTTCATTTTAAATGAGCGTGAGTTTTGCGAGAGGAATGGAACGAGACTGTTCGGACCTGTCGCGATCCATTCAACACCATGAAATTTTCGAACCTCAGCCCAGAAATTTTGGTTGAATGGATTGCGCCTGGTGCTTTTTGATATTGATGGTGTCACTATGATGTGATTTCTCTTACTGGGTTTTCCTCAAACACAAATCCAAAAGGACTGGTAAATGTTGCGTTTTTAATTTCCTCCGGCATAGTATAGACGGAAAACATTTGATGTGTTTTCAGAGTGAAATGTCTGTCTTCAAATTCCTCCTGTGTGGTGTGGATGTGGCCTCCTTGATCCATGAAGGAAATTAAATCACTGATCAGTCTAATGGTATAATGTCTGATGCAAGTTCGTGCAGTTTATTATATGGCTAGCTCCGTGAACAGGCAAGATGAACCAAATCCTGCGCCGTGATTGGCTACGTAGCTGAGCAGGCAAGATGCAGCTATCTTGCCTTCTCAGGACTACCTGCTATATGCCGCAAGAAAAATTTCCCCAAAAGCCATATAATAAATCCTTTGTTGACCAAGTTTGTTTGGTCAAGGTGGCTGGACATTGGCCTCATCCTTTTTTGGGAGTTTAGGGACCAAGACGGAGTCGAGGTCTTGGTCATAAAACTTGCAAAACAAAAACTTGGCCAATATCCAGCCATCTTGGCCTCACACTTGGTCAATAACCCATATATACTCATCTTACTTTGAGTTTCCAAAGCCTGCCTCGCTTTTCTTTCACATGTAAATTACTAGATACAGGATAAAGCAACGAAATAAACTAACAGAGAGAATTATAACAGTTTCTTTAAAGTTTCTTGTGTTTATTGATAATTGATACAAATAATATTAATACCGTTGCAGGATTACCTAGCAAACAAAATTCCTATTAACACTATTTACTATTTATGTGCATTAGTTTCTTCAAAGACTGGGCAACATTGTTTTGAATTTTTTCTTACCAATGGAGAGTTATGAAGCCATTTTCAAATGCAGACCAGCTCTTTCTGACTTCAAAATAATTCTTGACTCTGATTTGCATATCTAGTTACTGTAGCAAACTTCACCGTGTTACTCATTATCGCACCACAGCAACCATTCTTGACCATGCAATAGTTCTTCTCATAGTCCTTGTTTTATGGAAATCAAAACAAAGGGCTGGAAGCCATACTACTGACAAGTACTTGAACTTGCACTCTTATTGATCTCGGACTACTTTTTTGTAAGACTTCAAATTGTTAGTTAGGGTTTTCATGGCGATGTATCTCCCAGCTCATCAAGGGATAAATTCTGCGTCCATTCATACAATTTATCTGCTTGATCTTCCCAGTCATCATCCTCAAATATATCCTCCACTGGCTCTTGGATTTCTGGTGTTATTCTTTGTAGGGTCTCAGTCTGCAATACAAATGTAGATGTGAACAGAAATGAGAAATGGAATGCGTCCCAGGAGAAAGTAGTCTTTATATAACAAGCCTTTCTGTACAGGCTAGAGTTTTCTACACTTTGGCATCACAAAAATTTGGGTAAGCCTGCAAAAAAGGGACAAGGGAAAAAAGTCTTGTCTGAATTTTTGTGTGCACGACCAGCATTACGGCAAATGAAGGTAGTTAACATTTGAGCATTATGTACATTTATTAAATGGCTTGTGTATGTAGCTGATATAATACACGCTCTGATTGGCGAAATACTCTAGGACATACATGTTTATTCTCCTGTAATTTCCACGGGCCTGCAACACCAAAGCAAAAAGACATATAATAAACAACTTATTAACCTCAGCCTTGTTGTGTTGACCTCTCTATCACTCGGTCAGTATAACAAGACCTCGGTTTTCTTTTTCCATAAAGACCTCACCTTTGATTGACAAGTGGTTGGTACTCACCTGTTTTGGAGAATCCAGTCCAAACATTTTTCTCATTTTTGCAACTCTTGCTTTAGCTTGGCGTGACCTCCTGGCAGGAGATGGGTTATTGTAATCTGTTTGTGGCTTTTTCCTGTGTGTGAAAAAAATCCTTAACATTACTTTCTTGGCAGTGATGTGAGTGTAATTGAGCATTTATGAATAAAAGTATTTAACATTTTTCATACCTGTACATTGGAATAGTCTTTATACTGGCCACTTGTATTTCCTGAGTAGCTGGTCTTAGCGACAACAGATCTGGACATTCTTCTATCAGTCTAGGGGTTGTAACACCACAAGCCACAAAACTAAAGATATCATGCACTATGTTCTGCCTTGGAATAGCTACAATAAGAAAAGCAATATAATCCTACCATTAGAGTTGATATCATATCTGGTTTGCACTCTCAAGTATCAACTGCTCAAGAAACTCTGCATTGGTTCAACCCCCATAAAATACTGTCATGAATACACACAGAGGACAAATAGAGAAAAACTGTTATTGAAACTTGATAAAGGAACATTAAGCTAATATACCATCAAGGGTGAGTCTTCTCCATGTGTTGGATTTTCCTCCAGTTTCTGCTGGACACTCATCTACATGGCTTAAATACTGTCAGGAAAACAACCGGGAAGAGGACATGAGACAATGGGATTACTGTACACATAATTGAATTGATTTACTAACCACATGTAAGTAAAAGGACAAGATGTTCTAGCCACAATATACTTTGCTTCAGGTTTGCCTGCCACCACGAGGGATAATTTTTATGATACAGTATATATCTATAGTCATTTCATGCTCCAGTACCAAGTAGTTGAAGTATTTGAGCAATCAGGTTTCTCTAGAACACTTACGTACAGTCGAACCTCCCTTACGCAACCAACTTACACCTGTACAGAATCAAGCCACTCATTCCGGAGTTGAGTGCACTATTCATAAGGCCATTCCACCTCCCACAAATGGTTGCTTACAAGAGGTTCAACACAATAGAAAATTTCAAACTGATAGGTCCAAAAGTAGTTGAAGTCACAAGAGGTTCCATTATAGTGATTTGACTTGGAAACTTTTGGTATTTTGGAAAACTGGTCACTGAGGAGAGGTGGTTGTTTACAAGAGGTGGTCTCAACTGGAGGTTGGACTGTAGGAACAGTGAGACTTGCCAGCCATAAACATGTACCTGCATATAGTCTTTCATTGTCGTCACATCAATTTCATCTGTTATTCTGTCTTTTTCATGCTGACACATGTCAGCTATTAACTGGTCATAAAACTTTCGATTTCCCATGAGTCTCAGGGAATCACTTGCTGCCTGAAAGGTAGAAAGTGGAAAAAGTTTAAAACTTACAATATCAATTGGATCCCTCAAATATCTTTAAGTATACTGTGTTCTTGACCCGATACAATGTATACTGGGCATTGGTCGCAAGTGGGGTTTGTTCACAGTCAAGCATAATTTGCTCTTCTTTCGTAGTATTGAGAAGCTGGGTTTTTCAAAACTTTTGAGCTGATGTTTATCATTTGTCAATCTCCTTCATCCTTAACCATTCTAGCCTGCAGTGCAAGTGGATTTTGGCAGGGTGAGTGTACATTCCCATCAGTTGTTCAGGCCACCATCTTGAATTAGAAAAACAGTGGAGAGATGGGGCGAGGTAAATAGTTGCATTCTCACATTCTTGCCCCAACTCTCCAAGTCTGCAGCAAATCCAAAATGGTGGCTTAACACTCAAAAGATGAGAACCAGCAAAACCGCCTGCACTACAGACTATAACCATCCATGTTCCTGTATGGATTACTATTTAATTTCTTTGGTATTTTTCTCTCAGTTAACTGCTACTTCAATCTAAAAACTAGGTAATTTTGAAGGGAGTGGCCAAAATAACTAAAACATTGTGACTGATCTAGCTCTCAGTGGTCGATGATTCTCATAATTATTTTACAATGTAGACCATTCCAAATGGATCACATATCCACTATCACAATTCTTGGTTTTCCAGTCATGTGATGAAAACTAAAAATCATAACCATTCAATGAATAAAGTCAAGAATCTGAGATAAGATAGATGATTGCTATTAATATTAACAACCTCGCCAAGAATCAAGTCTTTGCTGTTTTCATTCGCGCGTTATTGGCAGAAGAGCGTCACCCAAATTTATGGAGCTTTGTATGGAGATGCCATGTTTGTGCCCTTCTGAGGGGCACAAATATGGCAGCCGTAAAGTAACAGAAACATCTATCACCAAGTTTTGCTATTGAAATGAAAAATTATGGCTCTAGAGATCCGACACATTGATTCGAAATAAATGCTGTTTAGTTAGCAAAAAATAAAGTGATAACTCATCTTTTGACCTACGCAACAGCCTTCTTGGGCTGCCATCTTCATGTCACGCAACGCAAAAGCTTGTAAATTCAAATGTGCTCTATTACAAAAGGAAAAACCCTGTTGAGCTAAACCGCTGTGAAACATCAAGTTCCTATAGGTCTTTTTTCTGATGCAACTAAAACCTCAGAAGGAAAGGTAATTTTTAATTTTGGAATACATGTATGATTACGTCACATGAAAACCGAGTATACAAGGAACTATTTGGATTTTTTATTCTTTCTGCTGGTAAGAGGTGATATCATTTTAAAAGTTAACAATTCAATTACCTCAGATGCTGGTTTAATGACCTTTTTACCACAGTAATATTTGACACCCTGCCCTCCACTGTGAATGAAAATCTTGAACATAATAAGGGGTGGAAATTCTGCTCCACCAAATCTGCACAAGACAAACAAAAAAAGCATGCATGTATGTTATCATCAAGTCTCCCCTATAAAGACAGACATATTTCTATATATGTCAATTTGAAAATACATATACATGTTCATGAGTTTTAAGGTACCTAGACCCAGTCATAAGACAAAATCATCTATTTTAATTAGCTCACAATAGACTATTTTACAGTTCTCTCCTCAGTGACCAGGCCTTTCAATGGCGGTGAGGCTGGAGGTGACCTTGCTTTGATACAGACCTCTCCGCTTTTGTCAAGTTAATGCACCAAGTTAGCATTAGAACAACTTGATTTACACAACAAAAGCAGAGAGGTCTTTATCAAGACAAGGTCACCTCCAGCCTCGCTGCCATTCAAAGGCCAGATCACGGAGCAGACAACTGTAAAATGGACTTTTTAGATATTCCCAATGAGACTATCCAAATACCCAAGTCAGCCTAGGCTGCCTGGTTTGACCATCTAAAGGAGAATTTTTCTTATAAAGAATATGATTGGAAAGCTTTGCCCCTGCCCCCCTCCCCATAAAACCAGTTGGTCTCTCACTGAAAACCTTAATGATAGCCTAGGGTGAAGCCAAGCTGGCCACTAAACACAAGTTTCTTCTTTATCTCAAATGGGGCAATTTTTTCATTAATCTAACTTAATACCTGAATCTCACTCTAGCCTGGATCACAGGATCTCGCAAAAGATCTGCTTCAAGAGGCGACACTTTTCTTAACACTTCATAAGTGAGAGAATGTTCCTACAAACAACACGTCTTAATGTTAACTTTGGTATGATAAATCAATGACGGTTTCT
>JAHPZR010003467.1:17500-22500 GCA_019787425.1 Platygyra sinensis | reverse complement strand
GTATGGTATTATGGCGGAGAGGTCATCAATTACCAACAGATCATTTTTTGCTGACAAGAATCATATTATTGTCCGGATTTTTTTTTCCCAATTATCAGTATTATAACTAGCGCGCATTGATAGAAAAGTTCGCACCAGCTAGTAGGTCTATAGTTACTTAGTGTGTCTTTGTCCTACACAGGGTAGTATTGTTAGAGTATTTTTGTCCTAAAAAGGTTCAGGATTTCAAACCCTCGGCAGCGTCCCTATACCCAAACATGGGTCAAGTACCCCCCGGGTTTCGAACTTTCCCATGGCACGATCCACTCTAGTATCCAATCTTCTCTCCCCCCAAAAACACGTAGCCATTGGGTACGAGTCTGATGTCTACTTAAGTTGTTGCGCAGACTACTGTGACGAACAAGTGCAAGCGCCTGTGTAGAAGAATGTTTTGAATATTTTCTTTCGGTAAGTTTACCGATAACAAAAATACTGCTTTTAGTTATTTTCGCTATAAACATTCCTCCAGTATCTGGTACAAATAAAACACCAACGAGCAAAAGAAATATTACGGGAATCATTTCTGCAGAATCAAGTCAAATATCAGCTCATATAAGTCTCCATAATGTACAAAATAAAATTGCCATGCAAACAGCAACTTCAGATTAATTCACGGTTGTTGAAGAAGAAAACAAGAATATGGCGGATATGGCTCTATAGAAATCCCTATTATTATTATTATCATCATCATAATCATCATCATCATCATGATTATTATTATTATTATTATTATTGCTATATATTATTATTGCTATTATTGTTATCACTATTTTTATTATTGTTACGCGCGTTTGGATATTAGCGTTCGTGGCTTCTGGGGAACAGAGGACTGCTTTCTTTGATGTTAGGGTTTGTTATCTTGATGCTGGTTCCTTAAGAGATCTTAGCCCCAAGGATATCTACAGGCAACACGAGAATGAAAAAAAAGCGCCAATATGTAAGCAGAGTGATGGAGGTGGAGCAAGGCACCAGTGCGCACTACTTGTTTTTACTACCACAACCTGAAAGGCAGAGGAATGTAAGAGATACCACAACAGACAAGCTGAACTACTGTAATTTTTTCAGTATATTTTGGGCCGGTGCCGTAAGAAGGTAATACTGTATTTCGATACACCAATTCCCCTGGGTTAAAGGAAATTTGACCTCGGTGGGGTTTGAGACCTCCGGATTAGATAGTGAACCGCGTAGCAACCGTGAAACCCCGATTCACCTCTCAACTGCCCCGACCTGCTCCCGTATTGGCGTCGTAGCTCAGTCGGTAGAGCATCGGTGGATCTAATCCGGAGTTCGTGGGTTTAAACCCCACCGAGTTCAAATTTTCTTTGACCCGTGGGGACTCCCAAATTTCCTTTAACCACGGCAGTATTGCCTTCTTCCGGCATCGTAAAATATAGTTATCAGTTCTGTTTCACGGGTGCTACGCGATTCCACTCCTATATCTAGCTGAACGAAGGGAGAGAACTACGCCAGCACTATGTCTTAAAGCCAAAAGTATCCTTTGCTATCCTCCCCTCTGCTCTACTCTGCCTTAGATGTTCCAGAGAAAGAAAAAGAAATGTAGACCTTCAGGGCACAGACATTAGAATCGATAATGTGACGGCTAGATGGCGAATTTCTTAGTTTGCTATTCACCTAAATAAACAATAGTCTCCATTTGGCGCGAAAATATGCGAGGATATTTGTCCGCGGACATTATCTGTTCCGAGAAGCGAACAGTTTTCCGAGAGCGTAGCTCGAGGAAAACTGTGAGCTTCGAGGAACAGATAATGTCCAAGGACAAATATCCGAGCATATTTTCGCCCCAAATGGAGACTATCGTGTTTATTATCCTTCAGATCTTTTACGCAACGCGCGCAGTTTTGAAAATTGGGGTATATTTAACAATTATCCTGCGAAATCGCGCGGAATATCGTCTGATACTTAGCTGACGAGGCCGTAGGCCGAGTCGGCTAAAATCAGACGATATTCCGCGAGATTGGGCAGGATAATTGTTTTATTATTCAACAAATTGATAACAAAATTGATTTGAAAGCTCGTAACATTTTTAAACCTTTCTGTCGACATTTTTTCACTTCACTTTTTCTTCCCACGTACGAAGCTACGTATATCGCCGGATATCTGTTACCTACGGATGACGGATATCGAGAGCATCATGACCATATTTGGATAGTGTTACAATTTGTTGAATAATAATCTCGAATATCCCCCAGTTTTAGCTGGGGGATATTTGGTCACGTGACGTGTTTAGACCAATCGCGCGCGAGCGAAAAGATTTGATGGATTATAATGTCTGATATTATCCGCATAGATTTGTAATGTTTTTTCTTTAAGAACCTTATTTTTATGGCCAAATATTATTTTGAGTGAGAATACGATCATGACATGACGCGAAATTTCAAAAGACAATTTCCAGTAAAAGTCATCAGTTCCCTTTTGATTGTTATAAACAACAGAATCAAGAGGGTTAACGTTGGTAATTGCACATGCGCCGCGTGGTGAAATCATTCCTTTTAGAAGTGCGGGTATGAGTGAAACAGCTAGTTAAATATCACCAAATCTGGTTTATTGAACAGCACCGGGATCCGCATCAACTAAACAAACATCTTTTGATTGGAGAGCATTCAGGTATTCATCTGTCGTTGTGATTTGGCAGACAAGAGACGACATAAGCTCCTACAGTGTTAATGGAGACGCTGAAAAACAAAAGAAATCACAGTATGATTCTTTAGCGAGTTTGCTTTCAGCTGCGCGTGATTGAAAGCATGAAGAACTAGCCCCTTTCAGTTCAATTGAGGCAAAAAGGTCGTACTGTTTCAGTTTGTTGCACTTTGTAAAGGTTGTGTTCTGAATCTACATTCAAAATGCATCGCGCTTTGATTTTCGCCTTTTTGTGCAGTATTCTGAGGAAATGCCTGTGCGAGGAACCCGTAAGCTTCAAAGGGTAAGTAATCAAGATGTATCGAGATACTGTCAACACAGAAGTCGATAGGGATCAAAGTAAAAATTGTAAATTCAAAAAACCTAGCCTTTATGTTTAGTGATTTATTCCTCTTGGTACTCAGATTTCTGAAATATATATCTTGATGATTTGATTAAGGATCTAGCTTGTAACGTTCTCATATCGATCTGTAAACGTATTTGGTTTGAATTTTAATCCGAACAAATCCCTTAAATCGAAGATTGAGTCTTTAAGCGACCATCAATTTGTCGAGGGCTGATCAGTTAATTCAGAACTATAATTCTACCAAAATTTCTTAATTGTATTTCCTTGTTCATTAAGAGTAGCTTTTCAGTATACACTCTGCTACATGGTGCATTTTGGTCCATAGGGACGTGTGATTCTGTTCAAAATCAGTTTCAGTTTGGCTGTGGGATCTGTAAGGTTTTCCAAAGCAAGCCTGATAACCGAGAGTGCTGAGTTGTTGCCAGCCGAAGATTTGAAATCTCGAAGATTCCCAAGCCTTACTGAATCTTCGAAATTATTATCTTACTTCAACGCTTAAGCCTTTTGGTACTTGAAGATTCGTCCGTAACCTTTTTTAATTTATTCCGCAAAGGCTATAATAAATGGCCTTTAAATTTGTATTTTAAAATACTTCGAAGGCCTTTTGTTGTTTTAGAGTAGACTGATCAAACACGACCGTATTTGTCTTTGTAGACTTTGCAGTTAAAATTGAAATTCACCCATATGCATCAGTGAATTTGTTGAATAGAATCAAGCAAGTGCATTTAGATTGCCTTTGATCTGCTTTACAAGGTTTGTTTACTGATTTTTTTTCTGTTTGTTTGTTTGTTTGTTTGTTTGTGGTTTAGGGACCGCGTTGTCCGTGCAACTCCAACAAATAAAGTTCAATTACAATTTCTTGCAAGACTTGAAGACAATGATGATGTAAGTGGAACTCTTTCCAAGATTCATCGATAAAGAAATGTACGCGAACGTTTGACACCTGACATGACAGGCATCTATAACCTAACTTAATTGCATTAATTCATGTTAACGTTAGCGTACTTTAATTAGTTCCTTTCATAATATTATTATTGACTTATTTGTTTTGTGACATAAAAAAAAAAATTTCTGGCATTCAAGAAGACGGCAGATACCAGAAGGTACATGTTCTTATTGCTATTGCTGTTGCTATTGCTATTGCTACTGCTACTGCTACTGCTACTGCTACTGCTACTGCTACTGCTACTGCTACTGCTACTGCTACTGCTACTGCTACTGCTACTGCTACTGTTAGTGTTAGTGTTAGTGTTTGTGTTTGTGTTTGTGTTTGTGATAGTGTTAGTATTAGTGTTAGTGTTATTGTTATTGGACTTATTTTTATTGTTGACCATTTTCAGTTGGATCTGGACTTCTGGACCCACCCCTCCCATGTTGGGGGCGGCGTTGATATTCACGTGAAAGTGTCTAATTATCCACGACTCGCTAAGCTCTTGAACAGTCAAGGGATTACTTTCACTATTCTGATCCCGGATGTACAAGGCTTGGTAGACAACGAGAACCCACCTCCAAGGGCCGCTTTTGCTGGAGGATTTGATTATCAACGCTACAATCGTTTGGGACAGGTAATATCTCGACAGCAATACCCAAAGGTGGAGTCCTTTATAAAAAGATCGGAGATGCTTGTCGGAAAATTTGAATTAAACCGCTGAAGGAGACAAAAAAGGGTGCAACCTCGTTCCCAGGGTCCCTCATCTCTGCCGACCAAGGAAGGCAGAGAAGAGAGACCCTGGGAACGAGGTTGATATGGGTGTGGGTCGAGCTTCATTTGACCTCTTTATACCACTTAAAGTGCCTGTGAAATGAAAAATTGAGGTATTGAAAAATAAGCGTATTTGAAAGGCCTTTAAAAGTAAAGAAGAATGGCGTTTTCCTTTTTGTCATATCTCATATCAGTCCAGAAATATTCAAGATTTTTGTATTATGCAAATTAGGTACTGATGACGTCATAAGGTGT
>JAHPZR010003467.1:10000-12500 GCA_019787425.1 Platygyra sinensis | reverse complement strand
TGAGCTTCGAGGAACAGATAAAGCTAGATAATGTCCAAGGACAATTATCCGACCATATTTTCGTCCCAAATGGAGACTATCGTGTTTATTATCCTTCAAATCTTTTACGCAACGCGCGCAGTTTTGAAAATTGGGGTATATTTAACAATTATTCCATGAGCGCGCGTTGGATATGAGATGATAGATAGCCAACGAGGCGCGTTGCGCCGAGTTGGCCATAATCATCTCATATCCAACAAGCGCGAGTGGAATAATTGTTTTATTAAAAGCGCCTCCAAAATATATAAAACTCAGACTTCAATAAAAACAAAAAGGCCCAAAATTTCACGCAAACACTCGCCATTTTTATAGATCATGGTATAATGGCTCATATACCATGATGGCTAAGCCAATGAAAACTCTCGAATTGCATTATCCAATGATCCAGTTTTTTAATAATCTCGGATATCCCCCAGTTTTGGCTGGGGGATATTCGGTCACGTGAAGCGTTTAAACCAATCGCGCGTGAGCGAAAAGATTTGAGGGATTATAATTATATATATTGCTAAGTTTTCATTTTAACCACGAATCAAACCCAGATTTAAATCATCAAGACATTTCTGGAATCATTGTTCCACTTCATCACTGATAGGGGATCTGTACATCCGTAATTATAAGAGGTTTATAAACAAAAATGACAAGCATATTAAATTGAAATTTCTATTGAGGAAGCTTTTAGATAACATTACATGTTGAAACTTTCGATGATGACTAATTTTAACCTGCTTCCTGTATTTTGGACAATTTTGCATGTTTCTAGTTGTTCATCAGTGTAGAATCGACAAACGTCCTTTCTTTTACTCCACTGACTGTCAAGAAGCTTGTAAGGCAATTTTATACCCATTGCGGACCTATGTTGTTTTTCTAGATTGAAGCCGAAATGCAACGTCTTGCAACAGCTTATCCAAGCCTGGCGAAAATGGTATTGGAATTTGGAAAATCATACGAAGGAAGAACACTTTCGGCCCTTAAGGTACTTCCCCTCTAATGATACAGTGGTGTTCTCAGAGAGCTTTCAACCACAAGCAACAATGAACGCAAATAAAAATGTAGATATCCGATCACATCGCAGTTCTGAAGCGTGTGGGAATATTATGTATCCCGTACAAAACGAGGGAGAGTAATATAATGCATGTCAAAATCTGGGATTCTAAGCATGGGAAAATATGTAATGATATCAGACGAGGGGAAAATGGGATTAAACCAAATTGAAAAATCAAAAATAAACACGGCCTGGAAAATCGATAACACACAGTCAATCCAAAGCAATTCCTATTGTAAAGTTATTTTATAGTTAGGATATATCTGCGCTCATGCGGGATTCCCCTTCAATTAGCTACAAACTGCAGTCGAACCTGTATATAACGGCCACCCTCGGGACTTGAGAAACTGGCAACTTAAAACAGGATCACTAAAAATACTCACCGGGCATGTCTAATGCCAATTTTATTTCTATGACGTGCAGTTCCCAACAAAATATCTCATTCCCTCATTTCATAGTTGTTACGTTCGATTCTTGTTACGTTCAGGATGGCCGATTAATAGAGGTAAAAATAACAAAGCGGAAAGATAAACATAACACTGCTACGGGTTGGCCACCTAACTGTGCAAGTAACAAATACAGCACCTGTATGAGTAAAATATCGGGACTTTGAAAACTGGCTGCTTAACTCAGATAGAGTGACCGCTCAATATAGGGCCCTTATACACAGGTTCACTACTGTAGAAAAGAAATGTTGTCCTGAACTCAAAAATTAACTTAGCCTTATTAGCTGGGCGCCAATGTTGGAACAGGGGAACATGTTGGAGTGGAGCTTCTTAGAATGGGGGCGCTTTTTAGGATAAGACTCGATTATAACAAAATAGCAGTATTTTTGGAAATGGAAGGGTGTTTATTTGAAAGATGCTAAATGGACTTAATAATGTTTCTGATTTCCTTGTGAAAATAACAACCTTTTTTCTACTCTAATAATTTTTATTACGTTGTAAAATACTTCAAATAGTGTTATATACTTCTCAATTAAAGACATTCAGTGGAACACACAAATCTCTATCCATGGCCCCTATGGATACTAGCTTGGTTGCCTGCTTGCTTCCGTTCTTACTTGCTTACTTACTTACTCTTCAATTTCAGATCTCGTCGAATCCAGGGGCTGGAAGGAAAGCCTTTTTTATCAACTGTGGAATTCACGCTAGAGAGTGGGTGACTCCTGCTACCTGTATGATCATGATACGACAGGTCTGTTGCTTGATAAAGCAGTTTTATTCTATACGAAAAACAGGCTTACTCCCTAATAAAACAGGTTCTTTTCACTAACAAAACAAGTTTGTTCTCTCGGCATAAAACAGATTTATTATCTGAGAAAACAGTTTTTTTCTCAAATAAAACAGTTTTTTTTCTTTCCTAAAAAAGATTTGTTCCGTAACAAAACACTGAGTTTTCCTAATAAAACAGATTTAT
>JAHPZR010003467.1:0-5000 GCA_019787425.1 Platygyra sinensis | reverse complement strand
CAATCTTGCGTCTTTTCTTGTTTGCTTGCTTGCTTACTTCTTACTATCCACTTAATAATGGTTTTTTATTTTCAGACGAAAATTCAGGAGGCACAAAGGATTGGGTATACAAAACTTTGGGAACGACGTATACATTTGCATTGGAATTGAGAGACCAAGGTAGATATGGGTTCCTTCTGCCAACCAATCAGATCATGCCTACTGGAATGGAAACATTTGCTGCCATCAAAGCCATGGCCGCAGCTATAAAGATCTAAGAGGTGCCAATCAACTGCGTTACCATGACGATTAACCCCATAACCATTCAAGAAGATAGAATGTTGTTACTTGTGTTTGAAGACTGTATTTGATTAAATTGGGTAAATGTTCAAAATATTTCGAGAGTCTCACTCCCTGTTTACACCATAACTAAGAGTATTAAGTTAAAGAAGGTCACCGTTAATTGGTGCAATCTCTTATAGTTTTTCCCCCTTATAGAAGTTAAATGTGTACGAATTGTTTGAAGTGACAACTGAACTGATTGTCATTTTCTTATTCCACTTAACATCTTTTGCACGTGCACACATCCATCATAGCATAGGAGCCAAGTGGCTCATCAGGCCGGACTCTAAGTAACCCGGTTTCGTTAAGCGACTAGGAGTATTTCTATTCCCCCCTGGATGGGATGCTAATTAATCGCAGGGTTACCCCCCGGTATTAAATTTGCCAATACTCATCATTTATATACCTGGGTGAAGAGTCGCACTGTGAGAGAAAAGTGTCTTGCTCAAGAACACGGCACGATGTCCGATCAGGGCTCGAACCCAGACCACTAGCTCCGGAGTCTAGCACACTAACCATGAGTCCACCTCGCCTCACTAGGTCATATGCGTGACGTGTTATTTCTTTTATCATCATTACGTGTCACGCTTAAAATTTGCATGTGACTCTTCTTCATTTGCCCTAAGAGCATCCTCAGATGTCACCTGATACGTTTTGGATTTGGTTGTGAAAACTCTATACATAATTATTTCAAGGGCCCTTCTCGTATTTCAATTCAATTCAAAACCGGGACGCCGCTTTAAAGACCCTCTGATGCTCCTCTCTCGTTAAGCTTGTTACCAGTGCCTCTCCTCTTGGTAGCGAGGTTGCTCTCTCCTTACGCTCACTTGCACTCTCATTTAAACGAGAGAGGAACATAGTGAGCGATTATCTCCCTGTTCGCTAGTCTAATTATATCTTTTCTATGCCATAAGGTACAAAACTCTTTGACATTCTTTATCTATCAACTTCAATTTGCTGATAGAGCTGATAGAGCTTTGACATTACCCAGGTGATTCTGTCTGCCTGCCCCTTTTAACTTCCTAGTTATTTCAGGCAGCCAGACCCCCTATATCTATCTCTATCTATTTGAATAATTTATTTGCATGTAAGTAAGTTTATGGGGTAAATAAAATTGTTGTTGTTGTTGCGCACCTTTCGTCGCCAACCATCCTTTTCTATGAATTGTTTTGAGTCGACCTGGTATTCTTCCCGTCTGGCTTTCACTCCAATGCTTTAACACAGTACTCTTCTCTATTAATTCTCATTATATGTTCAATCCAGTTCCATGCTCGACAACTAATCTCATCTCTTGTTCTGTTAGCTCCTGTGATTTACTGAATACGCAGTTTACATTCCAGATCTTAAGCATTAATTATTTCAGAAGAATCTTGCGTCAAATTGTCCGTTTTGTAAGGGTTGGGCCATTTGTAAGTTGTCTGTTGAAATATTTAATGAATTTAATAAATAGTGGCACCTTTGCATTAGTCATCAGACAAGCCATTTGCGAGTTGTCAGTTGCTATTAAGCATTATATCATTCAAAAGTTACCAGTTTGGGCATTTTCATCTTGCCGCTAAAATTTTTCACCTGTCATTTAAACACCGAGTAGTTTCCGATCAAGAAAAGGATTACAGCTTTGAGAGTCATTTGTCCACCCCTGCAACTTGGTTTTATTGCTCTCTGTGACTGCAATTCCATACTTTCTATTAATTAACACATTTCCAGCTCATTTATCATTTAAAATTTTACCTTCCCCTACCTTCCCATCTTTAAAAGCACTATTGCACTTTGAATTACGGTACTTGAAAAGTATTATATTATAATTGTAATATCATTATTGTTTACTACTAGAGCCGTTTAACGGTATTTCGAAAAAGCTTACCGCAGTTTCTTTTGCCTAAGAGCGAGTTCGAACGTGGTTTTACCATCAAGCTTGTTTCTTACCAGCGTGTACGAAAGAAAAACCATTCGTAAAGGAAAACACTGTAGCGATTTCAACATAGTAAGAAATACTTGACGCTAATCTCCTGGTTTTCTGATAAAGAAACAAAGCAAGTCCACTTTCCAGATACGCATGCACACTTCTGTATTCATTGTCAAAGTAAGATTGCTTTTTTCCGAAATGGGCTGAGATTTATGCAGAATTCATCCCCAGTTTATGGGCTGAGATTTATGCAGAATTCATCCCCAGTTTATCCCGAGTTTCTCTTTCACTTGTTATTCTGACGATTTTACCGTCAGTTCTCAAAATTCCTAGTAAACGGATTAAAAATGCCGAAATAACACACCGCCAGTCCCAGCGACATTAAATTTAAAATGGTTGAATTATGCAATAGGCGCTCGGGCCTGAAATTGCACCAATAAAAACAATTGCACTCACGCCAAACACGTAAATGACAAGTTCTTTTTAAGTTTCTTTTACCGTATTCCATAAAGTCATAAAAAAGTCGCAGTACCTATAGCTAATTAAAATAATATTGGACCGTCATGAGCTTGTGCGATAAGTCACAAGGAATACGCAGTTGATATCGCGGTTTCACGAACAATAGGCCTGGATACTCAGCGGTAACCTCTGTTTAACATGGCATGACGTAATTCACTTCGTTATCTTTTGATGAAACATCACATACTTGTGTACTGTGAGATTTTACAGATAATTTCCTTGAGACAAGGCAGATTTAATCGCCTTCGTTGTAAAAGTCGGTCGATATCGCACGTTCCTCTTTTCTCATTTGAGCCGTTTACAAGATGAAGGCTCCCGGATGTTGATCACTCCATGAAAATTCCCCGCCCTAAAGTCCTTCCAAGCCACTATGTCGCCATTTTCTTTCCCGCAGTGTTTGGAAAGTAACATAATAGTTTTTCTCGGAAGCACGTAATCCCAGAAATTTACTCGAGAAATATTTCCTTTATAAGCGTCTCTCTCTTGAAAACCAGAACCATCTTTGTCATTACCAAGAAGTACGCGTCCATTGTTTCTGATCAAGGTTCCATTCTGTAGGCCGTGTCCCTGTCCCTTTAGCTGGCCATCTACGAATATCTCATAAGTCCCTTTGATATTTTCCCACGTCACAGCAACATGGTGCCACAGACCGTCCGGTGAGACAACAAAGTTGTGCGACCTGGAGTGCAATAGAATATATAACAGTCTAAATACAATGATGAAAAGGACCGCAAGCGAAAATGCTGGTGGTTTAAGTAGGATCTGTAAAATATCTGGTCAGCCAAAACTAGAAAGACTAGAAAACAGTAAGGCTGATGCTACGTAGAAAGCTTAACGAGACAACGACATGATAAAAACTCTCAGCTGTCTTACCAAAAGTCAACCCCAATTTTTCTCAATCTTTCTGAATTTTGTAATGAGGTCAAGGAAAGTTATCGACAGTGCTTGTCATGTCTTGCTATACCACTGAATTCCAATAACTAGCTTTAATCTATTATTTTACCTGGGTTTTGATTTGATTCGAACTGTAAACTGCTTCTTTCTCTCGTGAATAAATATTTCATTGAGGTATCCCTTGCCAAAATAATTGATGTAGGTTTTGTCTCCTGGGTGCGTGAAGCTCACAAATAAACTAACAGTGAAAGCCGAGAGCACTGGAAGCCTGGGACCCAGGATATAGTCGTCATCAGTCCTCCTCGGAAATTCGAGATCGTAGTTTGTCGAAGGATCTGGAAATATTAAACACAGCAATTTGTTTTTTAAAAAACAAAGTTTTTAGTTCGAATGCTTTGTTTAAGATGTTCTTTTTGGTCGATTTGTGGGTGAGAGGGACGCTCTGTTTTAGTCAAGGTTTCTGACTTAAAAGGTGCGTTTTGTCCCGTGAGTTGATTAAGTACCATTCCGTGAGAGTAAATTTATCTTCTCAAGCTCTGCGTCCTTTTTTTTCCTTGTACTATAGTTTACTCTCATGTCTTAGTATTACTTAATAACTCTTCCCTACTAGATCGCATTGTTCCACGCGGTGGAAATTAATGCAGTCACTAACAAATTATGGAACAGATAATTAACTCTGAAGTGTAAATTTATAATGGTAATTGAACCCATGAATAACCCACTGAGCGTGAGTACTAGTTAAGGGAATCAGGGAACCACACGAGGCAAAGAAAAAATCTTTTGACCCCGGTGGGAATCGAACCCACGACCTCCGGATTAGATTTACCGTTACTGCCGACTAAGCTACGAGGTCGGACAGAAAGAGTAGGGGACGATTTTAGGTGGTGAATCGCGGCGAAGAGAAAGTAAGAGTACATTTGAATGTTGTGCCGCGTAGCACTATGAACACAAACAAATTAGTTGATCGACTAATTAATCACTTAATTAATTAGGAATTATTACTGCCTTATTGATTGATCGATCGATCGATCGATTAATTGATCGAGGGATCAGGCCATCGAAGAATCGATCGCTCGTTCTTTCAATTGATTGGTTTACTGACGAACTGACTCAGTGACTGACCGACTGGCTGATTGATTGATTGATTGATTAATTGATTGATTGATTGGTTGGTTGATTGATTGATTGATTGATTGATTGATTGATGGATTGATACTCACCAAGCCCTGAACATTCTGAAGGAATACTATCGGGTTCCCTGTGAAACTGTAACGACCCATTTGAAAACACAGGCCAATCAATTAAGTCTCCACCTTGACCATAACAAACACCTGACTGTTTCTCTATAACACCCTGAGTC
>JAHPZR010003466.1:22500-27500 GCA_019787425.1 Platygyra sinensis | reverse complement strand
ACCCAGGACAAGACGTCGCGCGCATACAGGAACAAAGGCTTTGCATTCAGTCAAGATTTCGTGCTTATCTCTTCGCTGTCTCTGAGACTCCACAAAGAGTTTTGATGGCAAACCAAGTGTTTGAATGGTCATAGTTGCATGGTCATAAACATGTCTTGAAAAGAGTCATTATGACTTAACGATTTTTTAGGACTATAACGACTGCTGAAGGTTTGCTAACGATTTTTTTTTGCGTGTTGATGGAAATTGAAATGCATTAAAAGTAACGGAAAAACTAAAGTATTTTTTTTCTTTTTCTAAAATAATTAGTTATCAAAACGAAAGCACCTACACTACTGAGGCTGGTTGCGTAAATCGATAAAGCATACGTGCAATGTCACGATACAGACGATACACAGTTCTGTTTAATACTTTTATTACCGGTCACATCCGTTATATTTAACGGAAATACTTGTACTGAGCGTTCGGGTAATCTCAGCAAAATACCAAGTACATTTTCAACTTAGGCCTAGCTAGAAAAATATAAATTGTTATATAAAAAATTGTAACTGTGACTGGGATTAGCTTGGTACTCTAACACTCCAATAATCAAGAACTGAAAATACTTCTTCGCTTGCTCTGGCAGTTGCTCTGGATCTTCACTCTAAATCAATTCAGTGTAACTGTCCACTGATCCACTTCACACCTTGCTTATGTTTTCTCCGTTTGGTCCAGACTGGAAACTGTCAAAGTTTCTTCAAAGTCAACTCAATACATAAATTATGCTTACGCAGACTTGTACCCAGTCGCTATTTACAGGTCAGATTAGATTGTTTTAAAGAGAATGCGGTCTGAATAGGAAAAATATAGCGACTGGCTATTTTTCCTTCGAACCCCGGAGCGGTTTTCCCTTATTTGTCTTTTTTTGGGCTTTACGGGGAGGTGCCGCTGGACAGGGTATGGTATTATGGCGGAGAGGTCATCAATTACCAACAGATCATTTTTTGCTGACAAGAATCATATTATTGTCCGGATTTTTTTTTCCCAATTATCAGTATTATAACTAGCGCGCATTGATAGAAAAGTTCGCACCAGCTAGTAGGTCTATAGTTACTTAGTGTGTCTTTGTCCTACACAGGGTAGTATTGTTAGAGTATTTTTGTCCTAAAAAGGTTCAGGATTTCAAACCCTCGGCAGCGTCCCTATACCCAAACATGGGTCAAGTACCCCCCGGGTTTCGAACTTTCCCATGGCACGATCCACTCTAGTATCCAATCTTCTCTCCCCCCAAAAACACGTAGCCATTGGGTACGAGTCTGATGTCTACTTAAGTTGTTGCGCAGACTACTGTGACGAACAAGTGCAAGCGCCTGTGTAGAAGAATGTTTTGAATATTTTCTTTCGGTAAGTTTACCGATAACAAAAATACTGCTTTTAGTTATTTTCGCTATAAACATTCCTCCAGTATCTGGTACAAATAAAACACCAACGAGCAAAAGAAATATTACGGGAATCATTTCTGCAGAATCAAGTCAAATATCAGCTCATATAAGTCTCCATAATGTACAAAATAAAATTGCCATGCAAACAGCAACTTCAGATTAATTCACGGTTGTTGAAGAAGAAAACAAGAATATGGCGGATATGGCTCTATAGAAATCCCTATTATTATTATTATCATCATCATAATCATCATCATCATCATGATTATTATTATTATTATTATTATTGCTATATATTATTATTGCTATTATTGTTATCACTATTTTTATTATTGTTACGCGCGTTTGGATATTAGCGTTCGTGGCTTCTGGGGAACAGAGGACTGCTTTCTTTGATGTTAGGGTTTGTTATCTTGATGCTGGTTCCTTAAGAGATCTTAGCCCCAAGGATATCTACAGGCAACACGAGAATGAAAAAAAAGCGCCAATATGTAAGCAGAGTGATGGAGGTGGAGCAAGGCACCAGTGCGCACTACTTGTTTTTACTACCACAACCTGAAAGGCAGAGGAATGTAAGAGATACCACAACAGACAAGCTGAACTACTGTAATTTTTTCAGTATATTTTGGGCCGGTGCCGTAAGAAGGTAATACTGTATTTCGATACACCAATTCCCCTGGGTTAAAGGAAATTTGACCTCGGTGGGGTTTGAGACCTCCGGATTAGATAGTGAACCGCGTAGCAACCGTGAAACCCCGATTCACCTCTCAACTGCCCCGACCTGCTCCCGTATTGGCGTCGTAGCTCAGTCGGTAGAGCATCGGTGGATCTAATCCGGAGTTCGTGGGTTTAAACCCCACCGAGTTCAAATTTTCTTTGACCCGTGGGGACTCCCAAATTTCCTTTAACCACGGCAGTATTGCCTTCTTCCGGCATCGTAAAATATAGTTATCAGTTCTGTTTCACGGGTGCTACGCGATTCCACTCCTATATCTAGCTGAACGAAGGGAGAGAACTACGCCAGCACTATGTCTTAAAGCCAAAAGTATCCTTTGCTATCCTCCCCTCTGCTCTACTCTGCCTTAGATGTTCCAGAGAAAGAAAAAGAAATGTAGACCTTCAGGGCACAGACATTAGAATCGATAATGTGACGGCTAGATGGCGAATTTCTTAGTTTGCTATTCACCTAAATAAACAATAGTCTCCATTTGGCGCGAAAATATGCGAGGATATTTGTCCGCGGACATTATCTGTTCCGAGAAGCGAACAGTTTTCCGAGAGCGTAGCTCGAGGAAAACTGTGAGCTTCGAGGAACAGATAATGTCCAAGGACAAATATCCGAGCATATTTTCGCCCCAAATGGAGACTATCGTGTTTATTATCCTTCAGATCTTTTACGCAACGCGCGCAGTTTTGAAAATTGGGGTATATTTAACAATTATCCTGCGAAATCGCGCGGAATATCGTCTGATACTTAGCTGACGAGGCCGTAGGCCGAGTCGGCTAAAATCAGACGATATTCCGCGAGATTGGGCAGGATAATTGTTTTATTATTCAACAAATTGATAACAAAATTGATTTGAAAGCTCGTAACATTTTTAAACCTTTCTGTCGACATTTTTTCACTTCACTTTTTCTTCCCACGTACGAAGCTACGTATATCGCCGGATATCTGTTACCTACGGATGACGGATATCGAGAGCATCATGACCATATTTGGATAGTGTTACAATTTGTTGAATAATAATCTCGAATATCCCCCAGTTTTAGCTGGGGGATATTTGGTCACGTGACGTGTTTAGACCAATCGCGCGCGAGCGAAAAGATTTGATGGATTATAATGTCTGATATTATCCGCATAGATTTGTAATGTTTTTTCTTTAAGAACCTTATTTTTATGGCCAAATATTATTTTGAGTGAGAATACGATCATGACATGACGCGAAATTTCAAAAGACAATTTCCAGTAAAAGTCATCAGTTCCCTTTTGATTGTTATAAACAACAGAATCAAGAGGGTTAACGTTGGTAATTGCACATGCGCCGCGTGGTGAAATCATTCCTTTTAGAAGTGCGGGTATGAGTGAAACAGCTAGTTAAATATCACCAAATCTGGTTTATTGAACAGCACCGGGATCCGCATCAACTAAACAAACATCTTTTGATTGGAGAGCATTCAGGTATTCATCTGTCGTTGTGATTTGGCAGACAAGAGACGACATAAGCTCCTACAGTGTTAATGGAGACGCTGAAAAACAAAAGAAATCACAGTATGATTCTTTAGCGAGTTTGCTTTCAGCTGCGCGTGATTGAAAGCATGAAGAACTAGCCCCTTTCAGTTCAATTGAGGCAAAAAGGTCGTACTGTTTCAGTTTGTTGCACTTTGTAAAGGTTGTGTTCTGAATCTACATTCAAAATGCATCGCGCTTTGATTTTCGCCTTTTTGTGCAGTATTCTGAGGAAATGCCTGTGCGAGGAACCCGTAAGCTTCAAAGGGTAAGTAATCAAGATGTATCGAGATACTGTCAACACAGAAGTCGATAGGGATCAAAGTAAAAATTGTAAATTCAAAAAACCTAGCCTTTATGTTTAGTGATTTATTCCTCTTGGTACTCAGATTTCTGAAATATATATCTTGATGATTTGATTAAGGATCTAGCTTGTAACGTTCTCATATCGATCTGTAAACGTATTTGGTTTGAATTTTAATCCGAACAAATCCCTTAAATCGAAGATTGAGTCTTTAAGCGACCATCAATTTGTCGAGGGCTGATCAGTTAATTCAGAACTATAATTCTACCAAAATTTCTTAATTGTATTTCCTTGTTCATTAAGAGTAGCTTTTCAGTATACACTCTGCTACATGGTGCATTTTGGTCCATAGGGACGTGTGATTCTGTTCAAAATCAGTTTCAGTTTGGCTGTGGGATCTGTAAGGTTTTCCAAAGCAAGCCTGATAACCGAGAGTGCTGAGTTGTTGCCAGCCGAAGATTTGAAATCTCGAAGATTCCCAAGCCTTACTGAATCTTCGAAATTATTATCTTACTTCAACGCTTAAGCCTTTTGGTACTTGAAGATTCGTCCGTAACCTTTTTTAATTTATTCCGCAAAGGCTATAATAAATGGCCTTTAAATTTGTATTTTAAAATACTTCGAAGGCCTTTTGTTGTTTTAGAGTAGACTGATCAAACACGACCGTATTTGTCTTTGTAGACTTTGCAGTTAAAATTGAAATTCACCCATATGCATCAGTGAATTTGTTGAATAGAATCAAGCAAGTGCATTTAGATTGCCTTTGATCTGCTTTACAAGGTTTGTTTACTGATTTTTTTTCTGTTTGTTTGTTTGTTTGTTTGTTTGTGGTTTAGGGACCGCGTTGTCCGTGCAACTCCAACAAATAAAGTTCAATTACAATTTCTTGCAAGACTTGAAGACAATGATGATGTAAGTGGAACTCTTTCCAAGATTCATCGATAAAGAAATGTACGCGAACGTTTGACACCTGACATGACAGGCATCTATAACCTAACTTAATTGCATTAATTCATGTTAACGTTAGCGTACTTTAATTAGTTCCTTT
>JAHPZR010003466.1:0-10000 GCA_019787425.1 Platygyra sinensis | reverse complement strand
CCAGTCCAATACTTGCACAATGCTGGCAGCATTGTGCAGCTAGAGCATATTTTAATATGATCTCTTTTATTCGTATCAGAAACGTGTCTCAGACATAGCTGTGAATGCGCTGTATAACGCCGGATACAGGACAACATACAGAGTTGGCCCTTCATCTATTATCATTTGTGAGTAGCAGAATTATTCATAAAAAATCATATTCTGTGTTTATTTGAGTGCAATAGCAAGAAATATCCCTAGTGGGGGACTCGTATAAAATGGAAGAGGGTGCTCGCCGGAAATTTTGCCTGCTCCTCGTGAGTCCACAGTATTTTGATCACTGTGATGACGCGTATTCGTCGATAAGAGTACAGACCACGCTAAACCACAATCAATTTCTTAAATATGAGTATTAACTATTATAGAGGGCCACAAGAGATATGTCCACGATTGAACGCTAATGAGATTCAAATTCCTCATGATAAGCATCACAAAGTGTCCTCATTGGTAAAAAGTCACCAAACACACTGACACAATTCTGTCAAATATATAAACAATAGCCTCCATTTAACGCGAACAGTTTTCCGAGAGCGTAGCTCGGGGAAAACTGTGAGCTTCGAGAAACAGATAATGTCCAAGGACAAATATCCGAGCATATTTTCGCCCCAAATGGAGGCTATCGTGTTTATTATCCTTCAAATCTTTTTCGCAACGCGCACAGTTTTGAAAATTGGGGAATATTCTCGGATATCGCCCAGTTTTAGCTGGGGAATATTCGGTCACGTGATGTGTTTAGAACAATCGCGCGCGAGCGAAAAGATTTGATGGGTTATAAGAAGTAATATGAAAATAACCCTGCCAAATATGAAGTACTAATTAAACAATACTTGCGTTCAATCCTGGACATAAGAGGCTACAAATACATTAGCTTTAGCGATTCAGTGTAAACCCTCTTTCAATCTTGCGTCTTTTCTTGTTTGCTTGCTTGCTTACTTCTTACTATCCACTTAATAATGGTTTTTTATTTTCAGACGAAAATTCAGGAGGCACAAAGGATTGGGTATACAAAACTTTGGGAACGACGTATACATTTGCATTGGAATTGAGAGACCAAGGTAGATATGGGTTCCTTCTGCCAACCAATCAGATCATGCCTACTGGAATGGAAACATTTGCTGCCATCAAAGCCATGGCCGCAGCTATAAAGATCTAAGAGGTGCCAATCAACTGCGTTACCATGACGATTAACCCCATAACCATTCAAGAAGATAGAATGTTGTTACTTGTGTTTGAAGACTGTATTTGATTAAATTGGGTAAATGTTCAAAATATTTCGAGAGTCTCACTCCCTGTTTACACCATAACTAAGAGTATTAAGTTAAAGAAGGTCACCGTTAATTGGTGCAATCTCTTATAGTTTTTCCCCCTTATAGAAGTTAAATGTGTACGAATTGTTTGAAGTGACAACTGAACTGATTGTCATTTTCTTATTCCACTTAACATCTTTTGCACGTGCACACATCCATCATAGCATAGGAGCCAAGTGGCTCATCAGGCCGGACTCTAAGTAACCCGGTTTCGTTAAGCGACTAGGAGTATTTCTATTCCCCCCTGGATGGGATGCTAATTAATCGCAGGGTTACCCCCCGGTATTAAATTTGCCAATACTCATCATTTATATACCTGGGTGAAGAGTCGCACTGTGAGAGAAAAGTGTCTTGCTCAAGAACACGGCACGATGTCCGATCAGGGCTCGAACCCAGACCACTAGCTCCGGAGTCTAGCACACTAACCATGAGTCCACCTCGCCTCACTAGGTCATATGCGTGACGTGTTATTTCTTTTATCATCATTACGTGTCACGCTTAAAATTTGCATGTGACTCTTCTTCATTTGCCCTAAGAGCATCCTCAGATGTCACCTGATACGTTTTGGATTTGGTTGTGAAAACTCTATACATAATTATTTCAAGGGCCCTTCTCGTATTTCAATTCAATTCAAAACCGGGACGCCGCTTTAAAGACCCTCTGATGCTCCTCTCTCGTTAAGCTTGTTACCAGTGCCTCTCCTCTTGGTAGCGAGGTTGCTCTCTCCTTACGCTCACTTGCACTCTCATTTAAACGAGAGAGGAACATAGTGAGCGATTATCTCCCTGTTCGCTAGTCTAATTATATCTTTTCTATGCCATAAGGTACAAAACTCTTTGACATTCTTTATCTATCAACTTCAATTTGCTGATAGAGCTGATAGAGCTTTGACATTACCCAGGTGATTCTGTCTGCCTGCCCCTTTTAACTTCCTAGTTATTTCAGGCAGCCAGACCCCCTATATCTATCTCTATCTATTTGAATAATTTATTTGCATGTAAGTAAGTTTATGGGGTAAATAAAATTGTTGTTGTTGTTGCGCACCTTTCGTCGCCAACCATCCTTTTCTATGAATTGTTTTGAGTCGACCTGGTATTCTTCCCGTCTGGCTTTCACTCCAATGCTTTAACACAGTACTCTTCTCTATTAATTCTCATTATATGTTCAATCCAGTTCCATGCTCGACAACTAATCTCATCTCTTGTTCTGTTAGCTCCTGTGATTTACTGAATACGCAGTTTACATTCCAGATCTTAAGCATTAATTATTTCAGAAGAATCTTGCGTCAAATTGTCCGTTTTGTAAGGGTTGGGCCATTTGTAAGTTGTCTGTTGAAATATTTAATGAATTTAATAAATAGTGGCACCTTTGCATTAGTCATCAGACAAGCCATTTGCGAGTTGTCAGTTGCTATTAAGCATTATATCATTCAAAAGTTACCAGTTTGGGCATTTTCATCTTGCCGCTAAAATTTTTCACCTGTCATTTAAACACCGAGTAGTTTCCGATCAAGAAAAGGATTACAGCTTTGAGAGTCATTTGTCCACCCCTGCAACTTGGTTTTATTGCTCTCTGTGACTGCAATTCCATACTTTCTATTAATTAACACATTTCCAGCTCATTTATCATTTAAAATTTTACCTTCCCCTACCTTCCCATCTTTAAAAGCACTATTGCACTTTGAATTACGGTACTTGAAAAGTATTATATTATAATTGTAATATCATTATTGTTTACTACTAGAGCCGTTTAACGGTATTTCGAAAAAGCTTACCGCAGTTTCTTTTGCCTAAGAGCGAGTTCGAACGTGGTTTTACCATCAAGCTTGTTTCTTACCAGCGTGTACGAAAGAAAAACCATTCGTAAAGGAAAACACTGTAGCGATTTCAACATAGTAAGAAATACTTGACGCTAATCTCCTGGTTTTCTGATAAAGAAACAAAGCAAGTCCACTTTCCAGATACGCATGCACACTTCTGTATTCATTGTCAAAGTAAGATTGCTTTTTTCCGAAATGGGCTGAGATTTATGCAGAATTCATCCCCAGTTTATGGGCTGAGATTTATGCAGAATTCATCCCCAGTTTATCCCGAGTTTCTCTTTCACTTGTTATTCTGACGATTTTACCGTCAGTTCTCAAAATTCCTAGTAAACGGATTAAAAATGCCGAAATAACACACCGCCAGTCCCAGCGACATTAAATTTAAAATGGTTGAATTATGCAATAGGCGCTCGGGCCTGAAATTGCACCAATAAAAACAATTGCACTCACGCCAAACACGTAAATGACAAGTTCTTTTTAAGTTTCTTTTACCGTATTCCATAAAGTCATAAAAAAGTCGCAGTACCTATAGCTAATTAAAATAATATTGGACCGTCATGAGCTTGTGCGATAAGTCACAAGGAATACGCAGTTGATATCGCGGTTTCACGAACAATAGGCCTGGATACTCAGCGGTAACCTCTGTTTAACATGGCATGACGTAATTCACTTCGTTATCTTTTGATGAAACATCACATACTTGTGTACTGTGAGATTTTACAGATAATTTCCTTGAGACAAGGCAGATTTAATCGCCTTCGTTGTAAAAGTCGGTCGATATCGCACGTTCCTCTTTTCTCATTTGAGCCGTTTACAAGATGAAGGCTCCCGGATGTTGATCACTCCATGAAAATTCCCCGCCCTAAAGTCCTTCCAAGCCACTATGTCGCCATTTTCTTTCCCGCAGTGTTTGGAAAGTAACATAATAGTTTTTCTCGGAAGCACGTAATCCCAGAAATTTACTCGAGAAATATTTCCTTTATAAGCGTCTCTCTCTTGAAAACCAGAACCATCTTTGTCATTACCAAGAAGTACGCGTCCATTGTTTCTGATCAAGGTTCCATTCTGTAGGCCGTGTCCCTGTCCCTTTAGCTGGCCATCTACGAATATCTCATAAGTCCCTTTGATATTTTCCCACGTCACAGCAACATGGTGCCACAGACCGTCCGGTGAGACAACAAAGTTGTGCGACCTGGAGTGCAATAGAATATATAACAGTCTAAATACAATGATGAAAAGGACCGCAAGCGAAAATGCTGGTGGTTTAAGTAGGATCTGTAAAATATCTGGTCAGCCAAAACTAGAAAGACTAGAAAACAGTAAGGCTGATGCTACGTAGAAAGCTTAACGAGACAACGACATGATAAAAACTCTCAGCTGTCTTACCAAAAGTCAACCCCAATTTTTCTCAATCTTTCTGAATTTTGTAATGAGGTCAAGGAAAGTTATCGACAGTGCTTGTCATGTCTTGCTATACCACTGAATTCCAATAACTAGCTTTAATCTATTATTTTACCTGGGTTTTGATTTGATTCGAACTGTAAACTGCTTCTTTCTCTCGTGAATAAATATTTCATTGAGGTATCCCTTGCCAAAATAATTGATGTAGGTTTTGTCTCCTGGGTGCGTGAAGCTCACAAATAAACTAACAGTGAAAGCCGAGAGCACTGGAAGCCTGGGACCCAGGATATAGTCGTCATCAGTCCTCCTCGGAAATTCGAGATCGTAGTTTGTCGAAGGATCTGGAAATATTAAACACAGCAATTTGTTTTTTAAAAAACAAAGTTTTTAGTTCGAATGCTTTGTTTAAGATGTTCTTTTTGGTCGATTTGTGGGTGAGAGGGACGCTCTGTTTTAGTCAAGGTTTTCTGACTTAAAAGGTGCGTTTTGTCCCGTGAGTTGATTAAGTACCATTCCGTGAGAGTAAATTTATCTTCTCAAGCTCTGCGTCCTTTTTTTTCCTTGTACTATAGTTTACTCTCATGTCTTAGTATTACTTAATAACTCTTCCCTACTAGATCGCATTGTTCCACGCGGTGGAAATTAATGCAGTCACTAACAAATTATGGAACAGATAATTAACTCTGAAGTGTAAATTTATAATGGTAATTGAACCCATGAATAACCCACTGAGCGTGAGTACTAGTTAAGGGAATCAGGGAACCACACGAGGCAAAGAAAAAATCTTTTGACCCCGGTGGGAATCGAACCCACGACCTCCGGATTAGATTTACCGTTACTGCCGACTAAGCTACGAGGTCGGACAGAAAGAGTAGGGGACGATTTTAGGTGGTGAATCGCGGCGAAGAGAAAGTAAGAGTACATTTGAATGTTGTGCCGCGTAGCACTATGAACACAAACAAATTAGTTGATCGACTAATTAATCACTTAATTAATTAGGAATTATTACTGCCTTATTGATTGATCGATCGATCGATCGATTAATTGATCGAGGGATCAGGCCATCGAAGAATCGATCGCTCGTTCTTTCAATTGATTGGTTTACTGACGAACTGACTCAGTGACTGACCGACTGGCTGATTGATTGATTGATTGATTAATTGATTGATTGATTGGTTGGTTGATTGATTGATTGATTGATTGATTGATTGATGGATTGATACTCACCAAGCCCTGAACATTCTGAAGGAATACTATCGGGTTCCCTGTGAAACTGTAACGACCCATTTGAAAACACAGGCCAATCAATTAAGTCTCCACCTTGACCATAACAAACACCTGACTGTTTCTCTATAACACCCTGAGTCAACTCATTTGGCAAGGGATACCTCAATGAAATATTTATTCACGAGAGAAAGAAGCAGTTTACAGTTCGAATCAAATCAAAACCCAGGTAAAATAATAGATTAAAGCTAGTTATTGGAATTCAGTGGTATAGCAAGACATGACAAGCACTGTCGATAACTTTCCTTGACCTCATTACAAAATTCAGAAAGATTGAGAAAAATTGGGGTTGACTTTTGGTAAGACAGCTGAGAGTTTTTATCATGTCGTTGTCTCGTTAAGCTTTCTACGTAGCATCAGCCTTACTGTTTTCTAGTCTTTCTAGTTTTGGCTGACCAGATATTTTACAGATCCTACTTAAACCACCAGCATTTTCGCTTGCGGTCCTTTTCATCATTGTATTTAGACTGTTATATATTCTATTGCACTCCAGGTCGCACAACTTTGTTGTCTCACCGGACGGTCTGTGGCACCATGTTGCTGTGACGTGGGAAAATATCAAAGGGACTTATGAGATATTCGTAGATGGCCAGCTAAAGGGACAGGGACACGGCCTACAGAATGGAACCTTGATCAGAAACAATGGACGCGTACTTCTTGGTAATGACAAAGATGGTTCTGGTTTTCAAGAGAGAGACGCTTATAAAGGAAATATTTCTCGAGTAAATTTCTGGGATTACGTGCTTCCGAGAAAAACTATTATGTTACTTTCCAAACACTGCGGGAAAGAAAATGGCGACATAGTGGCTTGGAAGGACTTTAGGGCGGGGAATTTTCATGGAGTGATCAACATCCGGGAGCCTTCATCTTGTAAACGGCTCAAATGAGAAAAGAGGAACGTGCGATATCGACCGACTTTTACAACGAAGGCGATTAAATCTGCCTTGTCTCAAGGAAATTATCTGTAAAATCTCACAGTACACAAGTATGTGATGTTTCATCAAAAGATAACGAAGTGAATTACGTCATGCCATGTTAAACAGAGGTTACCGCTGAGTATCCAGGCCTATTGTTCGTGAAACCGCGATATCAACTGCGTATTCCTTGTGACTTATCGCACAAGCTCATGACGGTCCAATATTATTTTAATTAGCTATAGGTACTGCGACTTTTTTATGACTTTATGGAATACGGTAAAAGAAACTTAAAAAGAACTTGTCATTTACGTGTTTGGCGTGAGTGCAATTGTTTTTATTGGTGCAATTTCAGGCCCGAGCGCCTATTGCATAATTCAACCATTTTAAATTTAATGTCGCTGGGACTGGCGGTGTGTTATTTCGGCATTTTTAATCCGTTTACTAGGAATTTTGAGAACTGACGGTAAAATCGTCAGAATAACAAGTGAAAGAGAAACTCGGGATAAACTGGGGATGAATTCTGCATAAATCTCAGCCCATAAACTGGGGATGAATTCTGCATAAATCTCAGCCCATTTCGGAAAAAAGCAATCTTACTTTGACAATGAATACAGAAGTGTGCATGCGTATCTGGAAAGTGGACTTGCTTTGTTTCTTTATCAGAAAACCAGGAGATTAGCGTCAAGTATTTCTTACTATGTTGAAATCGCTACAGTGTTTTCCTTTACGAATGGTTTTTCTTTCGTACACGCTGGTAAGAAACAAGCTTGATGGTAAAACCACGTTCGAACTCGCTCTTAGGCAAAAGAAACTGCGGTAAGCTTTTTCGAAATACCGTTAAACGGCTCTAGTAGTAAACAATAATGATATTACAATTATAATATAATACTTTTCAAGTACCGTAATTCAAAGTGCAATAGTGCTTTTAAAGATGGGAAGGTAGGGGAAGGTAAAATTTTAAATGATAAATGAGCTGGAAATGTGTTAATTAATAGAAAGTATGGAATTGCAGTCACAGAGAGCAATAAAACCAAGTTGCAGGGGTGGACAAATGACTCTCAAAGCTGTAATCCTTTTCTTGATCGGAAACTACTCGGTGTTTAAATGACAGGTGAAAAATTTTAGCGGCAAGATGAAAATGCCCAAACTGGTAACTTTTGAATGATATAATGCTTAATAGCAACTGACAACTCGCAAATGGCTTGTCTGATGACTAATGCAAAGGTGCCACTATTTATTAAATTCATTAAATATTTCAACAGACAACTTACAAATGGCCCAACCCTTACAAAACGGACAATTTGACGCAAGATTCTTCTGAAATAATTAATGCTTAAGATCTGGAATGTAAACTGCGTATTCAGTAAATCACAGGAGCTAACAGAACAAGAGATGAGATTAGTTGTCGAGCATGGAACTGGATTGAACATATAATGAGAATTAATAGAGAAGAGTACTGTGTTAAAGCATTGGAGTGAAAGCCAGACGGGAAGAATACCAGGTCGACTCAAAACAATTCATAGAAAAGGATGGTTGGCGACGAAAGGTGCGCAACAACAACAACAATTTTATTTACCCCATAAACTTACTTACATGCAAATAAATTATTCAAATAGATAGAGATAGATATAGGGGGTCTGGCTGCCTGAAATAACTAGGAAGTTAAAAGGGGCAGGCAGACAGAATCACCTGGGTAATGTCAAAGCTCTATCAGCTCTATCAGCAAATTGAAGTTGATAGATAAAGAATGTCAAAGAGTTTTGTACCTTATGGCATAGAAAAGATATAATTAGACTAGCGAACAGGGAGATAATCGCTCACTATGTTCCTCTCTCGTTTAAATGAGAGTGCAAGTGAGCGTAAGGAGAGAGCAACCTCGCTACCAAGAGGAGAGGCACTGGTAACAAGCTTAACGAGAGAGGAGCATCAGAGGGTCTTTAAAGCGGCGTCCCGGTTTTGAATTGAATTGAAATACGAGAAGGGCCCTTGAAATAATTATGTATAGAGTTTTCACAACCAAATCCAAAACGTATCAGGTGACATCTGAGGATGCTCTTAGGGCAAATGAAGAAGAGTCACATGCAAATTTTAAGCGTGACACGTAATGATGATAAAAGAAATAACACGTCACGCATATGACCTAGTGAGGCGAGGTGGACTCATGGTTAGTGTGCTAGACTCCGGAGCTAGTGGTCTGGGTTCGAGCCCTGATCGGACATCGTGCCGTGTTCTTGAGCAAGACACTTTTCTCTCACAGTGCGACTCTTCACCCAGGTATATAAATGATGAGTATTGGCAAATTTAATACCGGGGGGTAACCCTGCGATTAATTAGCATCCCATCCAGGGGGGAATAGAAATACTCCTAGTCGCTTAACGAAACCGGGTTACTTAGAGTCCGGCCTGATGAGCCACTTGGCTCCTATGCTATGATGGATGTGTGCACGTGCAAAAGATGTTAAGTGGAATAAGAAAATGACAATCAGTTCAGTTGTCACTTCAAACAATTCGTACACATTTAACTTCTATAAGGGGGAAAAACTATAAGAGATTGCACCAATTAACGGTGACCTTCTTTAACTTAATACTCTTAGTTATGGTGTAAACAGGGAGTGAGACTCTCGAAATATTTTGAACATTTACCCAATTTAATCAAATACAGTCTTCAAACACAAGTAACAACATTCTATCTTCTTGAATGGTTATGGGGTTAATCGTCATGGTAACGCAGTTGATTGGCACCTCTTAGATCTTTATAGCTGCGGCCATGGCTTTGATGGCAGCAAATGTTTCCATTCCAGTAGGCATGATCTGATTGGTTGGCAGAAGGAACCCATATCTACCTTGGTCTCTCAATTCCAATGCAAATGTATACGTCGTTCCCAAAGTTTTGTATACCCAATCCTTTGTGCCTCCTGAATTTTCGTCTGAAAATAAAAAACCATTATTAAGTGGATAGTAAGAAGTAAGCAAGCAAGCAAACAAGAAAAGACGCAAGATTGAAAGAGGGTTTACACTGAATCGCTAAAGCTAATGTATTTGTAGCCTCTTATGTCCAGGATTGAACGCAAGTATTGTTTAATTAGTACTTCATATTTGGCAGGGTTATTTTCATATTACTTCTTATAACCCATCAAATCTTTTCGCTCGCGCGCGATTGTTCTAAACACATCACGTGACCGAATATTCCCCAGCTAAAACTGGGCGATATCCGAGAATATTCCCCAATTT
>JAHPZR010003462.1:10000-17665 GCA_019787425.1 Platygyra sinensis | reverse complement strand
CTTTTCTTTGGAAAGTGGCCATCCACAGATTGCCTGGACACCCATCTGTGCACACTTTCATAATTCTCTAGTCATAATAAATAATTGAGGTACAGTATAGTACTTGTGATTTTCGAAATCCCCTTAAAATGCTTTGGGTGGATTTATCATGTCGCTGTAGTACTTTGCAATGGTCTGTTTTGCTACAATATATTTTGAACTGCTTTCAAGAGTTTGACATTTCTTGTGAAGCAAAAGAAAGACCAGAAAGTCTCTTTTTTCCCTTTTTCCTCAGACATCTGCAAAGAAGGAATTGCTTGCGAAGGCTGCTGAAGCACATGTAAATGGTTTTAAAAGGGCGATGTCTGGGCAAGGTAAAATAGTTATTATATCATCTACTTAGAGGTTGTAATAGGTATGAAACAAATTACCGGTAGCTTGAAGTGTTAGTCTTCTCGTAGTTACTCGAATCCAACCCTAGAGTTTGAGCTTAAAGGCAGCTAAACTGCCTGGCATTTCAGGCCGCCGAAAAACGTGACAACAAAGCAATGTAGTTATTCTAAAAGAGGTGGTGTTTTATTTTAGGTGTTGATCGTCATTTGTTTGGCCTGTACGTGGTGTCCAGGTACTTGGAGGAAGACTCACCTTTTCTGAAAGAGGTTTGTAGTAGGACTTGACGCTTTGTCAGTGTAGAGACTGGTGGGTAAGCATTATTCACTCTTTCGTTTTTTACAGGCTCTCAAAGAACCGTGGAAACTTTCAACAAGCCAAGTATGCCATGAATCTTTCTTTTTGTACTTTATTTATCTAAGTAATCGGAGTTAGCTTGGGCATGTGGATGTCTCTCAGACTGGTTTATAACATTAATAAGTGTATATTTCCAGGACACTTTTATGACTTCAGAAGCTGTAGGAATTTAAGCTAAACTTCACGTTAAACCTTCCTCTATTTTCTCATCTATTTTAGGTTCTTATTTGTTTATCATTTGTTATTAGTTTCACGTTCACGTTTAAACGAGCTTTCAGCTCCTAGGTGACACGTGGTTAAATTAAGTATTATTATTATTATTATTATTATTATTATTATTATTATTATTATTATTATTATTATTATTATTATTATTATTATTATTATTATTATTATTATTATTATTATTATTATTATTATTATTATTATTATCCAACTGCACTTCGCAGAGTACAAATAACGCTTAAGACGAGTACAAATATCACGCGGTATTTGTACTCCAGAGGACCGGTTAGACAGGTTTCCTGCCGTTGACCAATCAGTTAGCTGGATTTCTCGCGCCAATTCTGTTCCGCTTGGCCTACTTCTATCGCGCATTCCCTGTAAATGAATATCTACGAAATTCGCTCGCAAGAACATACCGATTTGGCGTGTTGGATAATAAATCTCTTATTAGACGTTTTGTTGTGTAGTATCGCTGAGAATTTTAACCCGTTGTTTGTATTTTGACTCGCCCTACGGGCTCGCCAAAATACGGCACAACTCGTAAAAATACTCAGCGATACTACACAACAAAACGTCTAATAAGATATTATTATTATTATTATTATTATTAATTGTAATGCAACGAACATTACTTTGTGGGCATCCTAACTTTATGAAACAGAAATTCTTTTCAGTACAACCACTCGTAGCTCACCCCATCATAAATCCCCAAGAGAGTTTATTGATGATATCACTATTCGTGCAATCTCAACCAACCAACCAGAGGCAGCAAACGAAGAATTCTGTGTTATATGCCATCAGCTTGTGTCTCAAGATTTATGAGTTGTTAAAAGACGTTTGATGTATCTTGTGTCTTTTCAGACTGCAACTCAGCAAACCAAGAAGACAGACTACAATAAGTATCCAGAACAGAAAACAGCTGGAGGAGGTTTTGGACCTGTAAGTTATGAACACGCAGTTGAACCCCCGCTATGTTCAACTCTCAGGGAAACGAAAAATAGCTCGAATTAGCGGGAGTTCGAAACGCCGATAGGAGAAAAATGAGTGAGGGAAAATTAGCGCACGCTTCTCGTCCCAGTATTTCGCGCGGTCATTGTTTTTTCCTGGTTTTCTTTCAATTCACGCTCGGCGACGCAATTTTCCCTTTCGTTAACAAGCGATGCCATTTTCGCAACACTTTGAAAAAATTTTAACTCTCAACAAATTTTTCTCTACTAAATTAAAGAAAAAGGAAAATATGTGAGTAACCACCTAGCATCGAAGTTGGAACCTCTGTTTCCTAACATCACTCTTATACCACTACACTACCAGGTTCATCCGCCAAATTTCCGCAAAATTTTATTATAAAATGTGACTTTCTTAAATATTAATGATAGAGCTGCCCCAACCTACAAATAAACCATGATTGAGTTTTTTTTATGATTTATTAGCTGTGAACCTGGGTTTTGGTTTATTTTTGTTGACTTGATGTTTGCAATTAACCCTCTAAGCGTAGGCTGAGGCATGTCTTATTTTACTGAGTGTCATTAGACTATTATATTTTTCAAAAACCAAAAAGTGAGAAAAGAAGAAGTATTCAGCCGCTCATCAAGAAGTAACAGACAGCTGCTTCAGTCTTGTGAAGTATCAGGGTCAACAAAGCTAGTTTGCCTCCACGAGAATTATATCAGTTAGGTTGTAATAGCATATTCTACAGCTTCACCAAGGATGATGATTGATGTGTTGTTTATTGTCAGGTTGCCGATGATGGTTATGGAGTGTCGTATATTATTGCTGGTGAAGACACCATCTTTTATCACATCACCTGCAAGGTCTCATCTCAGTTGACTGTAAGTACCTTTACTCTGTGCCTCTTTGTAAATATTTTAGCATGTTAACCAATCTTAGAATTTCAAGCTCAATTAGCATTTTGCCTTTTTTTTTTTTTTTTTTTTTTTTTTAATTAATATATAGATTTAGTCATTTTCAATTTATTTTATAGTGTCCCCATTTAGTGGTTATCTACTGCTATTTTAGTCTGACACTTAAATAAAGGTATTCATTCATTCATTCATTCATTAGTACTGTACCCATATTCACAGTTAGCCAATCGGAAGCCCTTTCTACTGTCCTAATACCCTGCGATACCAAGTGTGACCTGACGATGGTCACTTGGCCCAATTTGGGTACAGTGAATGCCTAATGGTAATCGTACTGTTTTTGGTACGCTTCGGCGGCATATGAGGCTCGTTTGGTCTCGCCGTGGAAATTTTGGCTCGACCAATTTCGCGTGATATGCAGCCGAATCGTACCAAAAAGGTACGATAAGGTAAAAATATTGAACAACATGTACATTGCGAGTTCGAGTTTTCTGACGGTCATTTGACGAGGAAAGAATCTCCGAGTAGATATCGAAAACTGACGAAACCGAGGACGAACGCCGGGTCGTACCGCTTTTACTTAGTCCAGTGGTTGAACTGTAAAACATAAAATACTAATAAGCTGGGTTTTTGGCTGTCATGTTATCAATCAAATTTCCAAGTCAGTCACTGGGCTATGCTAATCTATCACGTGGAAAGCATGTGATTCAAACTGGAAATTGATTGAGATGTTGAGTGGTTTTACTCCTTTTTTCCCCAGCTGCTCACCAGTACTAAAACTGTTTTTTTTTTTTTTTTTTTTTTTGTAGGACGCCAAACGCTTCTCCGAGCTCATCAAAGAAAGCATGGCAGAAATGAAGGCCTTGTTTGACTAACTGATTCACACACCACAAGTAAACGACGTTCAGTTTAGACCAATTCTTTGGCATAAACATGATAATTTATTTAGTTAGGACCATCTCCGTCATTTAAACTAAATCACGTGCTTTAATTCTGTCAATCCTTTTTTCAGTTCTTGTTCTCTTTTTAGCACAAGCAGGCAAAATTTCAACAAGGTGTTCATGTATGCGCCATATTGGGCCGACAGTTCACCTTTTAACACCCCCATTTTTTACCCAGTTAGGGCCTTGCAGTTCGTAGAAGATTTGCAGTAATTGTATGTATTGAAAATAGTATAATTATTTTAGAATGATATCGCTAGTGAATTTAGCGGTCGTTGCTCACATTTAGATAAACGCAAGCAAAGTGCAAGATGTATTCATTTCCAAAAGTCTTTTGAAATAGTCGGGAATTAGAATTTAGCTCTTTGGGTGTAAGAATGAGTAAAAGAGTATTGTATTTAAGATTTGAGTGGGTGTAAACCCGCATTGATAATGTTATTAGATTTGATGCAGTCTTTACGTGGCTGCTGACAACAGTCTCCGTCATTTTGCCAGCACGTCTACTTTGATGAATCAGTACTACTCTTTTTTAGTTGACACGACATGCAAGTTTGACAAGTTTGGATCATTCCCCTTGACGTAAAATGTTACCATGGCATCCGTATAACCCGTAAACACAAAGTTTTACTTAACGGGTGAAATTTAAGTGGCTCTCTCCCTCCGACTTTTTCTTGTTAACTTCAAAGAAATTTTAACTTCAACTTGCTATGTAGAATTCGTTAATTATAGTTGGCGGTCGCCGGGCTCGTTTTTGAGTTATTAAACTCAACCTAATAAAGCTGATGATTAGACTATTAAGGCATCAACGGAAAACCAGTGGAAGCATTGATTCATCAAAGAAGAAGGGCTAAAAATAACTTCTGGAAACTGTTATTAGCCCCCTAACCTGCGCATGGTGTATCAACTAGAGTGAATGGCCAGAAGACAGTAATGCTGTAAAGCCTACTGCTTGTCACTGACAAGCAGTAGGCTTGCCTGTTGTTTTACCTTTCAATAGCCGGAATTGAGCGGATTTCAATTGAGTGTCGCAATAACAGAACCCAAGATATCACTAGCCAATCATAGCGGACACAGACAATCCAATAAACCAATCAAAAGTCGAAGTAACTTCATGTAGCGGACGCGAAGCGCGGGAAAACGTGTGTAAGCGCTTCACAATTTGTTTGGTTTTACTTCTGATTGGATGAAAAAAGTGGCGCGAGTTTTTTTTAAGCCAATCGTAACGTAGTACTGCGATACCAATTACTTTTCCAATTCGACACTCAGGGAAAACCGCTCTATTAAGTGCATGCAGTTAATTAACGCCAGCACGCTGTTAATGAGGGTGATAATATATTTCACTTACATTTTAACCTGGTTTAGTTTGACGTGGTATCGCCGATATCATGGTATTTTAGTATGTTTCTATTATCTAACTATAAAAAATTGCGAAAAAGTTTCTGATAACCATTTAAGGTTGTCAACAATTATTTCGCATTTTTATGGTTAAAATATTAATTAAATTGGTATATTGAATAGCTAGGCTTTGGTATTGAGAGTTGTAGCAGCGGTGTTATCGTGTAGCACTGCACGAGTAATACTGAAAGAGAACTATCTTTTCTAATCTTTAAACAGTTATTGATCGAAGTACATCAAAATCGTGCGAAGAGAAACTGAGATGAAAAGTTGTTTTTTGTAAAATAGTTACAACCGAGCTAGCGGTTAACTGAATCACTTTTGTAAAACCATTTTTTTAAGCGATCTCATCTGTGCAATCGCAATAAGCGCCAACACCGCATTGAAACTAGCAGCGAATCGCTTGCCCGCTTTTAAGTGGGATAGAATGCACGCTGTTGCAAAGTTGGCGTTTCTGCCGGTTTGTTGTTAATGAAACTTAATGTTTGCTCTGATTGGTAAGAACGCAAACGTTAAAAATGTGAAAACGCTCTGGCGTTCTCAGGCATAAACCATTCTATCAAACCAGTGAATTGTCAGATAATTGATATTTAGTGCGAAATAGAACGTCGACCTGTCACAATTTGCTCGCTACTGAAATGAATTGAACGAGTGTATCCCGAGTTTTTAAAGTCATTCAGAGAACGCGAGAGTTTTATACACGGATTTAATATATACTTGCAACTAATTTAGATGCGAGGTAGTGTGGGAAATATTTCTGTAATAAAACTTTACTGATTTTGAATGTTGTGTTGTTTGTATCTGTGTCTCATCATTTCGGTTGCCATGCAACGAAGAGGTGGGTCTCAACCTTAAAAATTGGAAAGGAACTGTATCGGCTTTTATACCTAATCACCGATTAGCCTCTACCAGGCATTCAGTCAATCAGGGCGCAGCGCGGAAAACCGCGCGCGAAAAAGTAACAAAAGCGCGGCGCTTTTTCTCTTAGTCCAGTCCCTGAACTCTCCTTTCTTCCCGCCCCATATAGGGGCTGAACCCGCGCGGGCGAAGGAAGAGTCCAGGATAACTTGCATGCGCATGCTCAGAACGCCGCCATTTTTTCCCCCCAAATCGGGGGGAAAACCATATTTGGAAGTATTTTTCAGATTTGGCTTGTGGCGCAATTTTCTGAATGATAACATACAAGCAACAATTTCTGCATTCAGATTGATTAAAAGCATGTAAATTAATCTAAAATCAGTGGAATTTCACCACGCTAAACCACATTCGATTTGTTTTTTATCACAATATCAAAGATAACGTGGTTGGGACCTAGTCAATCTCGTTCCCAGAGCCTCGTTCCCCTTGACCAGCGGTCGGAAAACAAGAGCTCTGGGAGCAACCATTTTGAAATAACAATGGAAATAACCGAATTCTGCCCATCCGGTCTCACGCAGTCTGCATCTACAGCGCATGCCTGAAATGGATGCTCCCAGAGCCTCTCGATTCCTGCCGCAGGCCAGAAGGATCGTGGGCTCTGGGGACGAGAATGGGACCTAGTAATTTTTCATTGGTTCGTTCTGAGCATGCGCATGCAAGTTATCCTGGACTCTTCTTTCGCCCGCCCGGGTTCAGCCCCTATATGGGGCGGGAAGAAAGGAGAGTTCAGGGACTGGACTATTTTTCTCTATGTTTTCGTGCGCTGTTTATCGCGCCCTGGAAGAGGCTAATCACTGTTACGCTCCAACGGCATGTTAGGCGAGTTTTCTTCACGCCATTCGTATCTTGAAGAGAAGCGGTCCAGCCTTGATGAACACGGAGAAAAATTAAACGAACCTGATATGCCGCTGAACCGTATTAACCGAACCTAGATTTGCCCATAAATTGGGTTTATAACATAGCGCGCGCGCTAGTCCTATCTAAAACGCATTGTAGGTGGTGTAAGTAAAGAAATAAACGCAAAAAGAAAAAAAGATTGAATTCTAAATCATGGAAAAGTGTACATTTTTAGAAAGCTTGCATGTAAAGACCAAAAAATTTAGGAAAAATACTTTTGTGCCCTAGAACGGCGGTACTGTAATCTGACACCGGTTGAATAAATCTGGCACCTGTTGTTCAATACCAGGGTTTACTTGAGAAAAGATAACTCCTGCAAGAACTGATCTGAAGGAATAGTTTTTACAGTTTTCAAAAGAAGATAAATAGCTTATTGTGATAAGCATAGAGATTTTGGAAAAGTTATAAGCAAATAAAATGATGACCAGTTAAATGCGATACAGAAAATCCAGCATACGTCTCGTGCATAAGTTCCACAAAATGTAATGGATGGGAAAGTTCTACGCTCATCATACAGAAATTACTCAGAACAACAAATCCTGAAAATTTCAGTTCAATTGGACAACTCAAAATATCTTTTCACAACGGCAAAAATAACTCTTTTTGAGAAAACGATCTTAAACTTGCAGTAACAGAAATTGTCAAAATAAAACTTCACTATCTTAGATTCGAATTCCGTGAAAAACCAAACTTCGATGTTTTTT
>JAHPZR010003462.1:0-7500 GCA_019787425.1 Platygyra sinensis | reverse complement strand
GCTGTCACGGTTCATAGTCTTACACCGGATTGAAATTCTCTGCTGATGGATGTAGTAATCAAAAAGGTGAGTTTCGCGTTAAATTAAAGTGAAGACAAACTTGCGAGCTATACGGCACGATCGAGTTTAAAAGCGTGAGCAGTGGCCGCAATTGGTTTATATATAACAACAAAATAAAATATTCTCGGAATATTGGCTTGGAACGACATTTTGAGTGGCTTTTACAGTGTTATGCTTTTGTACGTTCATTGACTCCTTGTAGGAGTCTCTAGATCTTGTAAATTAGACGACAGACGAAGCTAACTTCTAGAAATTTGAGCATATAAACTTGCATGAGCGAAAACATACACGTCTTTGAAAAGCTTAAGCTTACTTACTTCTCGTATTGGCTGTGGACCAGCAAATTACTAGTAAGCTTATTAAATATTCAGTGGTTTAGGGCGCTACAACTCGCTCTATGTACTGCCAGCACGGAAAATCGTACATAAGCTTTATTATCATGTGTTGTTATAATTGTATTGTGATCTCCCTGTAAAAATTGTTGTGAGATTGTGAGATAAAATCTTAATAGAGAAGTAGAGTTCTCACATCTCTGTGAACGCTTTTCGTGTCGTAACCAAAATTGCTTCTTAGTTTTTAGCTTTACATAAATTTGAGTTAGTAAATTACTCATGTCAAATCAGCCTTGAATGGAAAATACGCTTAAGAATTTCACAAAACCAGTGGTCTTGGAGGGAAACAATATGGGCTGCCTTTTTGTGGTACTGGAGAATGTTCATACAGTGTTTTAGTACTGTAATATCATTCTTGAATTTCCAAACCTGAGAGATGTGTTTAGACAAGTTAAATGAAACATGTATAACTAATATTCTAGTTAATCTACAATTTGGTTGTTTTGACAACCAGGGAACCTTTTTACTAAATACATATTTTCATAGATCAGTTAATCACATTGAATTTAGTGATTTGGTTTAAACAAATTTTTATGAAACAATGTATATTATCAAAAAATGGCATAATAAATCCTGCAGTGATGCTTATTATTTGTTTGAATGAAAATGTTGCCAAAAGGGTCTGTTAACATTCTGACCACATGACCAGGCCATCAAGAAGAAAACTAACCAATCAAAATATAAACTGAAAACAACACACTGATAGAGTCGTACTTCTTTATACAAACACTGAAGAGACAGACGGAAATAAAAGGGGAAATTTAAGTTGATTGAGCATCTTTTGAGTACAAAAGTCAAAAAACTAAAGCAAGCCAGTAAAAGTCTACTATGTTACTGTACAGTTAAATCAATGTGGTACTGCTTAACACCTAGTACACATGTACATGTATTTAACCTAGAGTTAGGATCTAGCTCACAGCAGTAATAGAGCAATAGCTATCGATTATTGACGTTTTTTAAGTTACTAGCATTAGTTTTCCCACCTTCCCACTTCCAGGGCAGTTATAAATTTTTTATTTTAGCCTAGTATATGTTTACTAATTTAGCATACTATATATGATTATCTGATACTGAGGTCCTCGATGCAGGGTTCTCTCGAAAATTTGAAGTAGGCGGAGAAAAATTTCAAGTAGCTGGCATTAATTGCTTTCCATGCCAAGTTGACTCCCAAAAATGTAGATATTTTTTGCCCCGAGTAGCCGGTGTGCCCATGTCAAGTAGACGGGCAATTTCGCTGGTTGGCAGAGCTTCTGGAGAACCCTGTCAATGGGCCAAGATTGTAATTACAGGGAATCATTTTCGTGATGTTTTGATGTCTAGCGTTAAATAAACTGCCTCATCCCAAACATGTGGTTCCAGAGTGACAGGGCTGAAAATAACGGCCAGTCAACGGACAATGTCCGGTCTAATTGAGGTTTTGACTGGGCAAACGTTTGACTTGCCGGTCATGTTGACCGGTCAAAATTGAATATAATAAAATAATTCAGATATAAAAACAATCCGTGTTATTCACTTATTTACTATAAATATGCTCAATTGCTGATTCCCTGATTCCATAAATGTGAGCTCCAATGAACTGCAACTATTGTTTACATTTTGCCTGTATGAGTATGTGAGTAACGCACACGCCGAAAAATAAACTAAAGCTTTTGGAACCACGTACGTTTTAAGAACGTCCTTGATTACTTATGTGAGTTGGAAACTCCTCATTGAAAGTTCTTGTCATGGACAAAAAGTCGGTAACCTATCCCAAAGAAGAGAAAATTCAACTTCCGCTTGGCATCCGTGGTGCTAAAGCTGCTGCTCTCTTTTCTATCTTCGGTACTGACAAACAAATCTTATTTGCTAAAAAAGTAATCGAATTTCAAGATCATTGTGTGATTGAATTCTATGCACAATACTGTAGAAACTGTGGATCGTTTGTGTCAAGAAGACTTGACCTTTGTTAGAACTCTGGGATAAACAAGTGGTAAGCACTATCTTTTTAACGATCAATTCAGTTACTTAACTAAGAATTGCCAAAATAAGGAGTCAGATTTGAAATTTATTCCACAGCAAATGCTGTTACATATTTATTAAATGAGTTGGCTTATCCTCTTAGTCTTGAGACATAGGGACAAGGGGCTAAAATACTGTATTAAAATAAATTTTTGTGTTATGATTTGACCGGCCAGAAATGAGGTTTGTCTGAGCTAAAATTGGTTTGGCCGGTCATCTTGACCGGCGACTAGGCGGCCATTATTTTCAGCCCTGAGTGAGTTTCTGTGTTAAGCTAAATTTCACTTTAAAACATTTAGCTTTGAAAACTCATTCTGTTACAAGTAAACTGAAACCATTGAAAAGCATTCAAATTTTAGGACCAGAACTAACCATACTAATACTATTGTTTGTATTCAATGTTACTGGTTTATTAAAGAAAAAAAGCACTGTCCTTTGGTCTCAAAAAAATGTTTGATCAGTAAACTGTTCTAAGTGGCCCAGTTCAATATTTCAGATTCTTTTCTTTTTTTTAAGGAAAAAGATGACGGTGGTTCTGCTAGCCATGGCAGCTGGCTGGACTTGGCAGTTGACAACAGGACCTGTGAATGGTGTTCTGCACCTTATGATATGCTAACTCAGCTTCCAAATTATGTTGAAGTGCCATTAGATGACTGGCATAAGGATTTAGTGTTAGATCTCTGCTACTGTTTTGACTGTGTTCAGGAGTATCATAGGCTGCAGGATGAATTGGATTATGACAGTAGAAAGGTATTTGTGCTCCATTTCTACTGTATATACATTACATTGTATATTTACATGTACCTGGAATCTTTCTGTTGCACTGATTGGTTAAAATACATTCATGAATGTCAGTGACATGGTAAGTACAGTTTTAAGTGAGTTCCCAGGCTGTCATTTTTCTCAAGATGAGGCTCTTGTTTTACAATACAAGATTCTTGTCCCATGAAAATGATTCTCCTCTCAACTTTTGTTTAGCCAGGCTTTAATTTTTTAAATTAAAACATGGTCTTCTAGTTAACATAAAGACATTTGTAAATGTCTTTCACGAGCCAGGTGTGGGCTTATGTCCATAATGTAGTAGTTTTGAGCTTTAATGCAGTTACTACAGACCCCAGACCATGAAAGAGCAAAGTCTGATACAAATGTAGGTTAGTTATATACTTGTACGGTCTCTGAGTAGAATACAAATGTGTCACAATCGACCAATTTCAACATTTATTTTAAAATTCAGTCCAAAGCAATAGACCTCAGCATGAGGCTCTGGGGAATAGTCTCCAACCCCTTGTGCTTACCTGTAGGTCTAGACTAAATTTTATTAATATAAATTTACTGTAGTCCATTAATAATAATAATATAATAATCCGTGAATGTGATTGGCTATATAACCATTGACTATCATGCTGTTAGTAAAATCCAACTAGTGGTCTGTTATCAATGCTACGTTCTGATTGGTTGAGCTACTAGTAGGCTATTTGTTATAGCCCACTAGTAGCGAAAAGCGCCGGCTTTGAAAACGAAACCAATGGCGGCTGAATCGCTTTAACTAGCGAAAAGATGTTTTGTCTCGATAGTTTTTTGACCAACTAGTTGGATTTTACTAAAACAATTATTCCTCTCGCCCTCATGGGCTCTGAGTCAATAGGCCTCTTGCACTAAGAGGTCACATGACCAATGCTCTCCTTAAACAGTGAGTAGTAATCTTGCTGATGCCAAAAATTGAAAGAATATTACATAAAAATTATCTTACACTCGAAATTTGAGAGGAAACGCATTTAAGGGAGGTAATTTATGGTACTTTGATTTTTCAGCAAAGTAGTATGATTTGTATCGGCCGCCATGTTGGAGGGCATTCTCTTGCCCTCCAACATGGCGGCCAAAACTAACTATTTGCTTATATCTTGTTAAATGTTTGATAGTTACATCCAGGTGTGCTATAAATGTTACCACATCATCTTTTCAACATTTTCCTTGACGTTTAAGTGCAAAATTCGTGTCAGAAAACGGTAATTCATAATTTTAACAAGAACCGCGGCGCGGTTGTAACCGCGCTTTAAAAATCACGGTTACTCACACTGTCCGACTCCGATCAATGCAAAATACAAAGGAAAAGACGTAAGGGAAGACTAACTTCATCGCACAATAGATGATGTGCTTATAACTCCGAACTCCGATGAAAGCTAAAACCACCAAGTGCATTAGGATGTCTTATTACGGCTAATTTTAGAAGTCTTAGGGTTTTCCCCCTGCAAGCTCTGGCAAGTTCTTGTTTACCTCAGCAAAAAGGCCAAGAATTCACTTAAATTGCCTAATCCCACAAGAAATATTCGCAAATGTGCAGATAAATTAATCACTGATACTTGTGGCGGAATAAACTTGCAAAGTAAGCAGGATATTATTTGTCACGTAGCGAAAGTGAAACCTGCAACGTCAGCGCATTATGTGGCTGACGTAATACCTTTTTTAGTGCAGAATGCACTATTGGGATGGTTTCGGGATTGACGGGGCTAAATCACTTTGGCAATAAGGTGTAAACTTTAACGTTTGTTTAATTAATTAATTCCAATTAATTAAGTCACCTTGTTTTGAGGAGGTGGGGTAGGTACCTTTAATTGCTATGTAAAATGTACTACACTTAGATTACATCGTGGATAAAATCACAAAACTGCATATGGTTCCAATATTCTCTTGTTATCCCAGTGGTACTATTCTCTTAAGAACAAAAGCAATTTACTCGAAGCGCATGCGCAAATTGATTAGCATTGTGTTAACTATATGTTAGGCAAATTAAACAATACATTTCATGTACACAATTATACACGAACGTTAAGGTATCATGGTAGGTGGATTTTTGAGAAAATGCGAAAAAAATTTTTTCGCTGTTCAAATTGAGAAGACTGAGAAAAATAATTTGCAGAAAGAATGGAGAAAAAAGCTTTTTTACTTTTTACGATAAAGAGAAAAACTGTTTTCGAATCTCATTAAATCTCTTACGGCGCATTGACAGCTCTAATTAAAATTCACCGCCAGTTGTCACATGTAATGCGAATTGCGGTGTGATATTTTGTTTGCGCACGCGATCTGGTTGTTTCATCGCAAGTCAAGCTTTCGTTCTTGTCAAATTTTCTTTATGTCAGGACGAAAACTCGCAAGAAAACTTCTTGCCCATTTTCGTCTCCGAAGAAACCGAAGAGGCGAAAATCTGGTGGAACCAGCAAGTTCAGCGTCGAACAATATCTTTGGTTCCTGATCTGAGCGACTGTGGGTCGCATTGTTTTAAACTTAGAAGAATGGTTGAAGGAACTCGCCGGACACAAATCCCGCCAATGAAGCTGAAGGTCAAAATACAACAAGTGCTAGTCGCACGAAATTGCTGGAGAACGGACGTGATTCCGTAACTTCCACAGCGAGAGATCGAGTCAAGCACAGATGTAGATGTAGACGATATATATAGACCTCGAAATTTCCTCTTTTTTGCTTCACGAGGCATAGGTATGGGTCGCACTTGGGAAAAGTTTTCATCTTTGCCGGCCAAAAAACGGCAAAAATTTGAAACCACAACCGGAAAGGAAAACTTTCAGAAAGAAACGGAGGGTCGCACTTGTGGGAGAAAATTGTCAGTAACCAGATATTAGATACCGCGTTGTTTACCCATGTGTTTTCGAAAGACATGATATCGATCACGATCTAAACCGAAACAAGTATGCGTCCCGTTGAAGGAGTGCTCATAGTTACGGTGATTCTTCTTCTCTTTGTTCAGCTTAACCTACAGCAGTTCGTTGTCTTTCCTCGTTGAACGAACGATGGGCAGACAAATGTTTGACGGTTTTAACAGCGGCCATGATCAGAGGAAGAAATTGACGTTGCCGAAGAATTCTTGCGTTAGGACTTTATCGCTTGGGTCATGGGAATTCATGTGTGAGCATTGGGCCAAAAAACCAACTCCATTCATGATTTAAGACCGCAAACTAGAATTGAACTTCCCGCGCGTATCGTTTTTCATGTAACGCTGACAAGCGTTGACAGTTACCTCTGTGATTCCCATTGTTTGGCTCGACTTTTCCAAAATCTGCCTGCCCCACCCAAGCACTACGGCGTCTTTGATGTTTTGCCGTTTCGCAAAGTTTTTGCCAAAAGGAAAAACCTTGGGTCGCACTAGGCAAAGGCCCGCGATGACAGATTTCCACCGCAGAGTAAACAAATTCTGGCAAAGATTTGCCAAGTGCGACCTATGCCATATATGGTTTCAGAAAATGTCTTGAGAACGAAGAAGTCTAAACTCGAACAACATAATACCAATGCCGTCGACGAAATAATCACGGCAGTTTAAATACAAACCTGTTTAAACCGTAGTAGTTTTTCGCTTCTCGGACGATTTCACTGCACCGTAGATGTCTGTTTATTTCAAGTTGTCAGGACCCATTGTTTTGGTAAACTGACCCATGCCGACATCTGTCAGCGCGGAGGGGATTTTTAACACCTAATCATACCGATCTCGCAAAAGGTTTTTCGTCTTTTTCTTGATAAAACAAAACTGCATATAAGGATGAACATTTTTAGTTCGTTTACGCGTGTCTTCCAACAGAATTGGCTGAAAATCGGCAGGTATGTTCCCTATTACCTCCTTCGAAAAAGGGTGTCGGGCTTTGTTTAATTTCGCTTCCGTTTCAGAGTTATGGCCTCTTTAGTGGAAGGAAACACCCACGTTCAGAACATCAAACTTTGGGAGGGTGTAGAAAAAAAACCAAACCACATCTGAAAAATCGCCGACACCCTTTTTGAGGGTGATGTGTGAGAAAACATTTCCGATGTTTATCGCGCCGCTCCGATGATTCACGCGCGGAAACGAACCAGTTTAAACAAAGCAGTGTTTCTGGGTATTTCTTTTTATATCACTGCGACAATAACGTTTTAGAAAATTTCAAACATATGATTGTATTCTATAACTATTAAGCTTTCAGAAAATGTATAGGTTGATGGGGTTTTCTTTCAAAGCGCCAGCGTAAGAGCGCGATTTCCAAACACTGTCAATCCACCTACCATGATACCT